>PNEQ01113487.1:0-21793 GCA_003012365.1 Medauroidea extradentata
GTATACAACCAGCAGGACATCAGTGACCAGCAGGGTAGCCGCTGGGCCGTCGACCACACTCCCTGAGGCTGGGATCTCATGCTCGTGTTCCGCCGAGCTGGCCATCCATGCGGAACTGGCGCCTAAGGGTATATTTATCTGTCATTTCCCCCCTGACTGCAGCATCGCCAAAATCCCTGCACACTGGTCACGTCAAAGTATTCACTTATTTTAACAGCTACAGTTGTTTTCGTCACACTTAAAGTTAAGTTTTACTGACATTTCTCGTATGGTATAAACACTTCCTTGAAACCTCAGTTTACAAAGTGAGGTTTCGGAAACTAAAGTTTCGTGTAATCTTATTTATTGCTGGCTCAAATTTTACTCACAGTATCTGATGCAAGCTGTTTTGCGAATAAATTTGACATACCATCGTTGGGGTGGCTATCGATGTTTATCGGTTTCCACTAGATTTGTTGATTTTTATACCCACAAAGTTTCTTTTTGTCGAAGATTTAAAATACTTCTAAAAATGAGCTATTTTAAAACTTGTTCACGTTTGTCTGGTATCCCGAAGGGAAAATGAATTTAGAAATTTGACCACAGTTCTAATGATAGCCGCAGAATTGCTTTAGACAGGTGTTACATTACTGACAGGAACAAAGGAAGTAATTAATTGCACTGCGATTTTGGTTTGGTCAAGGAACGCACAGCTGAATGTTATAGTCAAACTAGGTACAGCTATTATTCCTAGGCTACTCATTATTTTAAAACCCATCGATGGGTACGTGTATTAATGGAAAATTAAGGCTATTGAGCACAGGGGGATCAATACGTTCAATCCATATACAGCTGAACAATTATGCTCTTTCCACTCCACGGTTTTATATTAAGCGTAGCTCATTGAGTGTTTTGTTTTACAAATGCATTTATTTCTATTTGCGTGAACTTTGCCTCTTCACTGCGGTGAGGTCATTAGGGACAAGGGCAGAGATTGGAAGAGGAATCAGCAATGGCTCTTTTCAAGGTAACATCCCACCATTCGCCTGGAGCGCTTTCAGGGAATTATGGAAATCCGGAACCGGGATGGCCGGAGCTTAGAGAGCGAACACAGATCCACCGGAACGAAAGTCCAACGCATAACCGATGCGATAGCTTGCTTAATTGTACAATTTTAAAACGGCAATCTAACGGTACCAGCAATATTTCAATTTGTACGTTATGATGTACAGTAATTACTACTTAGGTGTTTAAAATTTTGAACGGTTTCGTCTTAAAGTCACATATGTCCTTAGGAACTGACTACTGTATTGCGTCAAAACCATTCATTTTTTGTAAGTTTTCAGAGTATTGTATTTGTAAATATAGTAACTTGTAAAGAGAACGGTATACAGAAAAATTTAATTATCGTAATAATATATGTATGTGTACGAGATACGGTTTGTTTCATAGACACATATCGGAATATTTTTTATTGTAATGAATTTTTTTAAATTTTAATTGTTGTGTATAGTGGCATATCATAAGTACAATTTCTCATAAATCGATTTAATGCTAGAATGGAAAACCGACTGACTTGCCGGAATTAAATAACTCACACTAAAGAGCATTGTCACGGACTACGTCAACACATGAAAAAAAAAACCGCCTTGATTTGTATTTCTATTTTAAAAAATTGTGCATTTTGGAATAATAACATGCCAATTTACTCATTTTAATACAAAAAATCATAGCAGTTTTAAAACATGTCTTGACGTAGCCAGTGACACTGGTTCTTCAGTATGAATTTTTTTCATTTCGGTAAGAAAGTTGATTTTCCTTTCTAGAGTAAAAACGTTTCTTGCAAATTTGAACTATAACAAGCCGTTATATTAAAACTATAAAAGCTAAAATAATTTCATTACAGTAAAAATAGTCCCAATGAATGTCTACAAAACAACCAATTTAGTATAAATATAAAAATTATCAAACAATTAAAATTTTCGCTGAACCGTACCCCTTAAGCATTTTGTTGAATCAGTGTGACAATAGGCTTGTATTTGTGTCCTTCCCCTTTTTCTTATATTTTATCACACTAATTTTAAACGGGATTTGCCGATTCAGATCAAAGTAGTTGCTATCTGGTTTGCGAATTCGGAGCGTACCTGTAAATAATTACCACTCCTAGATATTCTCAGTTTTAGTAATATTCCTTTATCACGCCGCTACTCGTAAAGTAATATTCTTAACACAACGCTCTCCTAAATTAGTTACTTATTTGCCATTTCCATAAACATATATTATCATTGAGTACCTAGTACAGCCTCAATAGCCTCACTAAAACTTAATCTCAAGACCACGGTGTCTTGCCATCAAATGCTAAGTAACTCAAGAAAGTAAATGACCTTTGGATGTTAATGTGTGGATATTATTCAAGTTTAATGGAAAAGTTCTAATTTTCCGGGTTTTAAAATTAAATTTAACATACTAAAGCTTCACTGAAAATAAAAATACGCCACGAAGAAATAAAATATTACAGGATGAAAAACGAAATATTAGAAGGTACGAAGAGCCTATAAATTATTTCGGTAAAACTGTGGGATAAAATAAACAGAAATGTAATTCGTGAGTAACTTCTACGTAAATAAAAACTAGATGGATTTTAAGAATTATTATCACAGTGAAATGTTGTTGATAAAAACTGGTTTTAATACAGAGTGATCTTCTAGGTTCTCATAGATGCGTAGTTTAGTGTTAACTTTTTGAATTGTAATGTGATTCTAAATAGACTGGCAAAAACCCAGTGCCTCAAGGCTAATATTAGTGTCGAACTTATAGTATACTGAATCAAAGCGTGTTTAGCGATTTTAAATCTTAGTCGTTTGGTTGGAATTAATTGGAATTACACAGCTCAGATTAAAATGTGTACATACTTCAACTATCTAGTTTCATTAGTAGTTTCGTCGGATTAATATAATTTGAGTAAATAACATTGTTTTCTGTTATAACATATTATATTAACGTTCACACAAACCTGTCTTTGAATATTATAGCAAAATACGACATCGTAAATCTACTTAAAACAACTCAATTGGTATCCAGTGCTTTATTTCGTGCGCTACCCTGAAAACTGAAATGACAGGGTTAGTTTCACTCTGGTGCAAAACACAATCACCAGGTGTCACTTCAACGTCACAACTTCTAGGTCAAAAGTATATGACGTATTTTTCACCTGCAACATTAATTAAAAATAAATACATGCAATTTTATTCGATGAGTACAGCTATAACCCTAACATTTATTTATGAATTCAGCCTGCACTAGTCGTAGGAATTTAATTATCTGTGAACTGAGACCACAGATTTTTTTTTTTGCCTTCTTCGTTACAGTGCTAGTTATGTAATTTTTTGTGTCTCTTCTTCTTAAAGAACAGTGTTTGTCTGTTGATTTCTTGTGTTAAAGAACTTATGGTGTTGAAAATTTGTTCAATATCTTTCATTCCATGCAACACTTAACACGGATAAAACTTCCACGAAAAAAAAGTGAGAATTATAACACTATTTGCATAATTTATTCTTATATCGTTACTTACAATCTCCGAAAACTTACTTCAGCAGTGAAAACTGTTTCTCTACAGTCGTACCCCAAGAAGAGTTTGCAGTTTTCGTAACCCATTCTTGGAACATATGCTACAATATATTACTTTCCCTTCAAAGTTGTTCGTCTATAACGAACATACTGTAAACAAACCTATAAGCTGAGGACTTTTACAGCGAATGTTATTTATTTTATCATTCAGTAAAATTTTATTGTTTTCAAAATGTACTCAACTTGCTCGTGTAAACATTGCAGTGTACTTACTATAAGTAATAAACAGTGTAAAAATGTCACAGCACTGAAAAACTAACGTGATTTTTGAATAGTTTTTGCATTAAGAATGTATGACAAACTTACCTATTTTGTTGGATGAACGCAAATGCTGGCGAATGTTGAGTCATTACCATTTATAACTTTTCTTCGAATCAACATTCGCTAGCAACGAAGTGTATCAAACAAACCACTTTAATTTGTGATGAACTGACGTATAAATACGCAATAAGTAATACATTTTTCAATAATTTTCTTTAAACATGGACTTCAAAAGTGATATATGGCACTGGCCGACTTCCTCCAATTTCCCCCCCGCCAACCTCTACCAAGCCTTTGAGCTTTTCAAGAGCACGTAAAAGAATAAATAAATAAAACCATATTTACTAGTGAACCATTCACTCACTCGATTTCAATCACACGAGGGTTTTATCTTCCTCTTCAGCCATCGGTTACGTGATTTGAAGTAAGCGGATGAATTCTCTCTCTCTCTCTTTCTCCCCCTTTCTCTCTCCCCCTCTCTCTCCCTCTCTCTCTCTCTCTCTCTCTCTCACACGAACACACACCCACACTCGCACACATTCTATTTGCTGACAGAGACTAGCAATCCAAAATTGTTCCAATAACGGATAAACGTAAAACGGAAAGACTATATTTTCATCAAAAGCTGTCAACGTTTTCAGCATGAATGGCTATCCCACAAATATATTCATTTATCATTTTTAAGATACCATTTTCCAGCTTGAGTCAGGCGTTGATTTGTTAGAATTGTCTCTTCTGTGGAGTATTTGTTTTAAGGTATTTTATTTTTAGTCAGCCATTTTTTAATTGTAGTCAAAGCCTTATTTCATAGAAGTGAGACACGTATGGTGCCAAACATGTTCACGATTTAGTAAGTGATGAGACACGTGTGGTGCCACAAAAAGTTCACGATTTAGTACGTGATTAAAACAATGACAGAAATACATATTCAATTTTTAGTGTTGAAATCTATCTGAAACTGTCCAGTAATTATATTAATTGAAATAATATAATTTTTTTTCAACAGTTAGATTTTATGTTGTATTGTGTTGTGCCGATGTAATAAAATTGTGTATTTATAGTAATTATTTTGTTCAAAATGTTTAAAAATTTTCAACACTTGCACTTGATGTTTTGCTATGTCATGCTAATACAACAATATGATTGTGTATTTATAATAATTATTTGGTTTCAAAATCTCACGTTTTCAACAATTTCACTTTATGTTTTCCTGTGTTATTACCGCGTGCATCACAAGGAAATGTGGCAAGGCTTGGGCAGCTGTGGCGTGACGCTCAGGAAAGAGGAGGGGGGATCACAAATTGAAGCATAGCGCATTTATGCCTTTAATGTAAATGATATTTTTTTAAAATAAGACTGAAAGGAAAACAAAACAGTAATAATTCTGTATGTCATTTAACTTTTACATTATGTCATAAGCAAGCTGAACTTACAGTTCTTGCGTTCGTGTTATGGTTGGAAAATATTTAGAACTGTGACGAATTTAGTTTGAATGTGGTGCTCGTAATATTTTCTTACACCGCACTGTGTTTACTTCTGATGCTGATCGGGTAGTATTTAATCTACATTATTGTTGTGGTGAGGTGATAGAGTTTTATGACCCTTTAACAACGAGGTCTTAAAAGCCAATGAGGATTAATTGAGGTGAATGGATAACACAACATCCATACCCGTGCCGGGATTCGAAACCAGAACCTCTCGCAACATAGACCGGTGCGTAACCGATTCCGCTACGGAGGCCGGCTATTATTGTTTAGTAACATCTTGATTGGATCTAACAGAAATAATTTTAATGACCGGGCGTTGCTAATTACAATTGCAAATACTCACTGACAACAGGTTCCACTAATGTTTCCTGTTAAGGGTCGGTAAGTAAGAAGAAGACCATCACCTGTATTAAGTAACTATATATGAATTTACCTATAGTGAGTTCGGAAAATCACAAAACCAAAATCAGGATGGCTAGACCGAAAATCAAAACGATCTTTTGTTTGCGGAGTTTCAAAAGTTCCATAATATCTTTGAGTTTTTTCATGCAATGGGACAGAATGACAAATTGTATTATTGTGGGCACACGCCATTGCAATATTATGTCGTCCCAGAAATATTTTCCTTTATTTGTTATTGACTACTTCCTTTTCGGATATTTCATGTTCTGTTGTTTTTGTTTACGGATGTGTTGACTACTGCCACCTAGGCTTGTTTTCTCTTATTTCTTATTTCGTTGTTTGATTTCCGTAGTCTCTCTCTAAGATTTCTGGGACAATGTAATATTGCAATGGCGTAAGTCCACAATAATACAAAAGTTCCGTTCTTTTATGAAGGTATTTGTATTGTGAGGAATAGATGGGCCTGTTTCTATAAAGAACTCGAAGACATGGATTGTTTGCACAAATTTTAAAACAAATTCCTTACACATTTATAGATGGTACATTTTTATTTTGGATTTTTTTGGTATTCAAAGTTGTGGCACATAAAGCATTTTTTGCGTAGCAACTGGTGCACGAGACAGCGTTAAGAATCTCGCGAGTATGTCCTGGCGTCGGAGGCAGCAACTTTAAATGCAATTTTATATTATAAAAATTAATTCTCTAGATGTAAGTGTATAAAGCTTTCGTATTGCAATTGATACACACTACGTGAGGAATTGGATATCTGAGTTTCCGAACACACCATAATGCAGTCCTAACCCGCAAGATTTGAGGTTTGTAACTATTAAACAAATGTTGCATTAAAATCACTATCTTGCGGGAGCATACGGGTTAAAATATTTAATTACATCTAATTATTTCTTATGAGCTGAAACTAATGATTTGCAGTTTGGTTCTCAGTAACACCTCGCTGCCACACGAGGCTCTAAAATTGCACGTGAACACTTCTTCGGTAAGATAAACCATTATATGTGACTTAACAGATTGCCAACTAACAAGCAAACCAATTACTGCGGTTGAAATTGCTGAGATCCGGCACTCCACACACACTGTCATTATTAATAACTTACATAGATTATATATATGATCCTCTGCCTGCAGCTGTTTATTCTAGAATAACATTTTTCCATCTACTCCTGAGAATTTTCTTCCAATCAGTTCACTGTTTATTAAGTTACTAATATTTACCAGTTTTGGCCGTCTTCAGTCGTACAAATAAACTTAGATTTTAAAAAAACGCATAGTCCAGTTTGTCTATGTTCATTACTCCCACGACAAATTATTCGCCATTTTTTCAAGTGTGTTAATTTTTGTTTAATTTTTGGTTATATAGATTGAAAAAAAAAAAAACAACCTTCGGTCTGTATAATAATCAATGTACATTATGTGTAAGACTGCATTCATTCCTAGCGGCAGTGGTGATCGTAGCAACTTCCAGTTATGCCCTTATGTTTACAGTGAAGTGTCCGGATATTTTTGATAATACAACGAATACCCACACGCCCATTTGCGCACTCCATCACCGTTGGGGTGGGAGGTAGACTTGCTCCTAGTGCCCTCCCTCCCTTTCCCCGGGGGCATACAAAGACGAAAAAAAGTTTTGTAGTTTCCAAAGGAAAAGGAGATTTAATTGCTGCTGTTGTTTTCTACTATCTTAAGTAATAGTAAATTCTATATCCAACGTATGCTCAGCTGACAGAAAAACATTTTGTTATAGTAATATATAGTAAATTATCTTCATATGATTATGAACATAATATCGGCCCACTGTAATAAACCTTTTTGCAGATTCGCCTGCATAGATTGTAAAATATACATTTCTGTACTAGTTGTACCTTCCTCTTCTCACCCCCACTAAACTAAAAAGCAAAATTTTGGGTGCACCCCTGCTGACATCTGTTATCCACTATTGCGTTCGTATGTGGCGTCTTCGTTGTGTCGTTCTGGTTCCGTTAATCACAAATGTGCCAGCAGAAGTTATATTGATGCAGTATGTTTGGGTCATTGTTACTATTGTTACTATAGAATGTTAACCAACATCTACAGAGGGAGAATGTGATGTTAAAACACTACACATGCATTCGGGACGACCAGGGTTCATTTACTCACTCAGCCTTCCTGATTTCGGTTTTACAAGTTTTTTTTCTAAATGATTTCACAAGCGAATGCTGGTATGGCCTATAGGCCACAGTCGATTCAATCTCCGTTTACTGTCTGTTCGACCAATAATCCCGTCTGTAAAAACCTTGTTAATGAAAATACCATCTTATCTATACCCAACCACCGTCTCGCACACCATACCCTAGATAACATACAGTAGTAATCTTAATGAAACAGATGCAATTTTTAATTTTATAGCATAACAGTTTTAGATATTTTTCCTTACGAAGCAACTTATAATGTCATTTTAGAATGAATTTTTTTTATAAACTGACAAAATTAATCGGCCATAAAAATACTGCCACACTTCCATGTGTGAACAATCCGGCATAGCGTGAGTAGGCAGCCTGCGTACAGCAATTTTAAAACTGATACTCATTTGTACAACATAAGCGGGACATCTTTGCTACCTAAGAAATCTAACTAAAATAAATCATAAATTAATTTCGAAGCTAATTCACGGGTGCTTCAGTTCGGCAACTGAAATTCGTCACTGAATGTGCATCGTATTTTAATAACGTAATGCACATTTGATCACGCAGTCGCTATACAGTTTTTTTTTTTTTTTTTTTTTTTTTTTTTTTTAAAGAATTTATGTGGAAAATAGAAGCAAATAAATTGTTTTGTAGAGTTGCACATTAACTTGGGATAATTTTCTCACCACTAGTTGTGCGTAGAATAAACCGTAATTTGGGCATAAAATTTAGTAGAATTTTATTTAATGTAAAGACAGTGCCTCTCATTCACAGTGCGAATATTTTTCTTACAACAAATAAGAAAGTTCATGGGAAGTTGTTTGGTGTATGTTAAAGCAATAGTGACGCGCTGTAAATAAAATATTGTTACTATATGATTTCTACAACATTTTAAATATGACGTTATTAAATAATATAACTGCTGAAGTGTTTCAATGACGAAACAATATTTGTTGTCGTTAACACATATTTCAAACCACAATGTTCGTAACGACAAAAGCCACTTTACAGTAGTTAATTTAAACAAAAGTACCTGATCAAAACGGAATAAAATATTAGTAGCAAAAAAATGGCTGTGCCGAGGCAAGTGATCGTTTGGCAAGTTTTAATTCAACGTGTTTTATAAACATGCAAATTTAGAGTTTTAATGTAAACAGATATTGGCGATTTTTTTTTCAGTTGAAGACATTGATGGAAAAACCAGGAAGATCTATTTTTAGTACTTTTTTATTTATGTGTAGCACTAATAACAGAAAAAATCCCCTTCAATTTGGTGTGAAAACAGGATGTATCTACACAATTCCCGGGAAGTTAAATATACCAAGGTGCTACCTGATGTTAGTGTTTGGTGAAGAAACAAGGCAAGTCCTGGAGCTGCCTTACTATCCCACCAAATGAAATTACTAATAATAAACCGTTTTTTTTCGTTATCGTTTCTAGTACTCAGAAAAGGTTTTTTTTACGTGAATTATGAACCTGTAGGGCGCAAAGGTCAGAACGAAGTTCTGAGTTTCATAAATAATTTTATAAATAACACTTTGGACGACAATATTACTGAGCTGAATGTTTTTTTCTGATAACTGTAGTGCTCATAATAAAAATCGCACTATTATGCAATACTTCTTTACACTAATATAGACTGGCAAAACAAAACTAACACAGCATTGTTTCCCTGAACCAGGTCACAGTTTCTTGCCCTGCGATCGTTCGTTCGGCGTGGTGGAGATACAAAAAAGGAAACATGAACGAGTCTATGTGACAACAGACAGGCATAAGTTTGTAAAGAGTGCTTCAAAGAAGTTTGAAGTGATAGCGGTAACTCAGGAAATAATACTGGATTTTAGTGGACATTTGAAATAGTTTTTAAAAAAATAATTTTGAACAACCACAAAGAAAAACTCGCTATCACACAGCATAGACTTTTTCGTTATTCTTGTGAAAATAGAAGTGTTGTACAATGAAGCAAGGCACTAAGTGGGGTTGTCATGTCACAGTTTGCTTTCAAACGCCCCAATGTTTCTCTCTCACTACCTTTGAAAAAAATTGTATAAGATGTGCTTACCATCGAAAATGCCAAATTTAAAGATGTTATGAAGTTGGTAAATCAATATGTTCCCACATCTGATATGTGGTTTTATGATAATTTGCTGTCTGATTTGTCGGACAAGGTTGTCATTTCATCAGCATCAGATGATGAATGAGCTATTTATACAAGCTGATGAGGATAACATACTCATGTGCACGTAAAATAAAATAATAAATTTCATTCATTTGTCTGTAAATTGTAAATATGCATTATTTTATACCGTCCATTCCCAAGTATTAAATAATTTTTAAAGGTAGTTTGAGTTAAGGTGTATTTGTGCTGGTATATGTTTATTATTAGTGGTGATGTAGGTTTATTATACGAAAATATTACATACAGGTAGACATTTGGGAATAAAACATTATATTTTGCTAAATATAATATTTTGTATGCATTATATCTAAACTATAATCGCATAGTTGATATCGTTATACAGTAATTTGACCCGAACATTGTTAAAATGATAATCTTGCATTATAAATACATTTGACAGCATTACACAGACGCTTTAATCACTTTGGTGTAAAAACAAGATAAATCCATTTGGCAAAATCATTTTTATTTTATATAATAAATTTCTAAAATCATACTCATACGTATTTGTCATGAACAAATGTATTTTCATCATAAGTAATGTCATTCTGAACAACAGTTTAATATTTAAAAAATTGATTTTTTTTTTCATTTTTTTTCATTTCCCTCAAAACTTGTTGAAATGAATCTGCCTGGTTTTTTCACCAATGCCTTCAATCAATGTTTCTTGTAAAACATAGAAAACTTTTTTTACATAGTAAGCCACGTATTTATATAGTTAGAAGTTCTCGTCGTGAACGAGGTTTCAAAATGACGTCGGGGACTGTGACACACATTTACCCTTTCACGTAGGTGGGACCTGCGGTATTGGGAAGTAGGAAGGAGGAGGAGGAGGATGAGGCATCTATCGTCCAGAGGAGAGGTCTCAGAGAGATTGGCGTGGCTCGAGAGAAGGGAGGCCACTTCAAGGGCCGAGTGACCCCTCTTGTAATGTTGGCTCTTGTCTGACAGACTCCATTAATCGACGTGCGCCCTCCCAGCTGGGGCTGAAGTGTTCCGTATCCCAGCCTGTCTCGTTCACCCCTTGCCGTCACAATACACGCTCGCCTCTGACATGTTCGCAGAAGATAAGTGACGAGCCGGAAAATTGTAAGTTCCGTTCACAAGTAGGACTGGCGGAGAGCTGCCATGATGTTCATTTCAGATCGAACCTGTTTGGAAGAGCGCGTGGTTTCTACACGGGTCCACTGTACACAATAACCTATATTTTCCTCTGTTAAGATGACCGCCTGCCCTGGCCGACAAGCTCTGGGCAGAGCTTCAGTTGATAGACATTTATTCTAGAACTGCTCAACGTATGTAAGTGATATGTGACAAAGAAAAATGCATTGTAAAGTCAGCTGTATATATGTTTGTGTTTGGCCAAAAAAAAGTGTTTAACAGTTGAATTATCCAAATATTTGGTTGTCTGGTAAAGTTATCTCAGAAAATATATTTGATTCGTTTTAAATACAGGTTGTATACAACGCATAGGTATACGTGAGTTAGGTGTCAATGGAAAGAGAAACTCCAAAGTTTTTTAACTGTAGGTACAGTTGTCTAATAGTTATCGATCTCGTCGCTAGGGCGATAGAGAAAAATGGCTGCAAATTAAGACAGGATGGTTATTTGATTGCTGGATTTTCACGTTTGCAAGTCAGTCATCACTGTGCAACGAAACCCACTATCCACAAGTGGTACACGGACATTAAATCATTGAGATGCTTGTGCAAGTGGAAGTCAACCGGCCGTCCATTAGTAAGCGACGCAACTGTGGAGCGTGTGAGAGAGAGTTTTGTGCAGAGCCCACATAAAACGACCACAAAACCTGCAGAAATTAGACATCCTGCAGCCACCTGTGTGGTAGATTAAGCGCAAACTTTGCGGTTCTATCCGTACCGTCTGAAATTGTAGCAGTCCCTGAAACCGAACGACAAATTAATGCGGTTGTACTTCCGCGAGGACATGCTAACTGCGATGGAAATTTATGGTTTCGCGGAATCACTAGTGTTCAGTGATGAAGCCACCTTTTCCCTGTCGAGCAAAGTGCACAAACACAATATCAGGGTCTGGGCTATCGAAAAACCTAAAGGTTATGTGGAGCACGTGTGCGACTCTCCCAAGCTGAATGTGTTTTACACCATCAGCCATTAAATGGTGTATGTTTTTTTTTTTTTGTTTTTTTTCGAAGAGTACACAATCACGGGGATTTCGTATCTGCAAATGTTACACACCTGGCATCTTCCATAATTGGAACAGTACATACAAGGTTACATTTTTCAGCAGGGTGGGTGACCACCCCATTTCCACCCGGTGATTGACGTAAACTGAATAGGCGACTACAGAACAGATTGGTTGGGCGTGCTGGCCCTGACGATAATGACCGTTTGCGTTGGACTCCACGTTCCGCAGATCTCAAAACCACTTGATTATTGTATTTAAACCTCATACCATACAAGGCTACAATATGTTTATTATTTATAATGTTTATTTATGTCCCTCAGTTTTGTGCTGTTCGGATGAATAAGTGACGGCTTACAAACTATGTCACAAACATCCATAGCCCTGCTGTAATTCGATCACAGGACCTTTTGCATCGTAGGCCGGTATACTACCGACCCCGCTAAGGAGGCCGGCTGCTACCTTGTGTGAATAGCTGGTTTTTCAATAACTTTTTCTACATAATTAGCGACCACATTGGAAACAAAATACACATGTACATTGGTAGCAATATCCATCTTGTCTACAGCAAAATAGTTAATGACGGGAAAGGTGTTTCAAGAATTGGTTATGGCTGAGATAATTTACGAAAACAACGTCAACCCAATATCAGGATGCCACGAAATGAAATCTAACCTGTTTCATCTATCATTATGAGAGTCTGATGGGTTAACATTGCGTCATTCAAATCGGTCATAGAATATGGTTAAACTGGAACATTTTAGCAACTTAAAATGCAATTGTGCTGTTTTATTAATGTATCCTTTAAAGTACAGAATTGTGCACCATCAAACATTTATATAAGAGGTGCATTTGAATAACACGTCGTTCAAACCAAAACAACTACGTGCTAAGAAATAAATCCTCGTAAAAATGTTGTCAAAAAGTTCGTATAATAAATTAAGTGCATAAATTTAATGGCTTGCAAAATAATGCAGATATACCAAAGATATGCATACCTGCTTGCACAAAACGATTTTTACGTTCGCCTTCGTGCAGGTGTGCGAAACTACGGTTCACCGGTTTTGTTCGTTAATCAAAAATTTAAATTTTCTCAACTAGACTTGGAAATTTTACATACATGCCAGGTTTATTTTTTACTTAAGAGGGCGAAATTACACAAGAAAATGTATTTGATACGACAGTTAAATCATCCCGAATTTTAATTGCTACGTAAAATAAAATAAAATTCCAATTTTCAAATCAGCGTTTTCTATTACGGCATTAGTATTAACATAGCAGGTGTTTTTGAAAACGAATCAATATATTTGCACATGAATACGAAAATACTGACGTATTGGTGAGGAGAAACGGTCAATAATATATTAACAGCTAATACATTTTGAGACCGGTTAATTGCTCAACGTCGTGACGTTCAGTCACAAATTATTGGATATATTATACCTACTATTGCATGATCTCGAAAGAGCTTCTAAGAATATGGAAATGCATATTTCTATAGAGCTTGATATCAGTGGTTCTGTTGCAACGAATGTGTTTTAATTTTTTAAATTATTAATACTTAATTGAATTTTCTTTCAGACATTATTTTTTTTTTAATTTTAATTTATTTTTGACCTTCGAATCTTGCTAGTGTTTTAACCGGTAAACTAGTTTACACTAATACCGGTTAATTCTGTGTATTCACAAAGGTTATTTAAAAATATTTTGAAAAATTATTTCTTCAGTAAATTTGAATTTTCAGTAATGAATGTCAAAGATTTTCTTTTCCTTTTTTTTTTTTTTATTAATTGGTTGAGCAAACTTGTATATTTCTCTGAGTCGTTATACTGTTTTAATTTCATGCATTTTATGTGTAAATTTTTGCGGTTACTAGAATTCAATAATATTTATTGAGAGGCCAAAGTCAAAGGTCACGGCCAAAAAAAAATTAGTTTTCAAACATGTCGCATAATTTGCGACTCAATTATCAATGTCTTGGAATTAATAAAATATTAATACATTGTAATCCTTGATGTATTTTCTAAATATACTGAAATTAAGTAACAACCCTTTCGGGTATTCAATTATCTTACTACGCCTATGTAATTGTTATTATTCTGCACAGTTTCCGACTTTAATGGCGTAAAAGATAACACAAACTGTCTCACAAACACAAACTAAACAAAGAGCAATATTTTTCTTACAACACAGTGACAAGTATTTATACGTAGTGAATGAGTACTGAAACCGGATTTTTGATGACATATTTGTAACAAATCTCTTAATAATGAAGTATGACAAATTTTTAAAATCCGTCTGCAAAATTATTTCGCAAAGATTTCACATTGAAACTGCAACAGAAATTTTACATACTATTTTGTTAATGACTTTACCGACTTATCTTCCAGCCACGAGTATAAAAGTACAATCACTATTAAAATTTATTATTTTTCAGTTTATCAATTTTAAATATAAATACTTCTAGCAAAATATAATTATCGCAAAATTTATGGTTGAACTTTAAAATATTGGAAACGTTGACAAATTTTAGTTTCGCTATATTATGTAATCAATGTAATTTTAAAAAATGTGTATTAAAAATGATGAGCGCATAGTTTTTGATAATTTTATTTCAAATTAAAAAAAGTACTTGAAATAATACATTATTTAAAGAGTCATTTTAAATTCATACATGGAGAAAGAATTAAGTTATATTTTCATTGCCCACTTCAAAAACTTTGTTAATGCAAACAAGTCAGCGGAGTTCTTAACTTTCCTTTATTTATTTTCCGCTTTACAGGAAAGACTACTAATGGTAAGGTATGTTGGCTTCATACCTCGTCGAGAGCCAGATCATTAGAGAAGGGCTACTAATTCAGGGGCAGATGCTCACGTTAACCTTAGTATTACAGATTTAGTTATCCGTAAACTTAAATAGATACTTCGGTTATATTTAGTGTAGGCTAAATGGGCGCGGTATTTTGGCTTCATGTCTGGTGTTGCTATTTTTACTTAAGTTTTCATCAACATAAAACAACCAACTTATTTATTTTCAGCAGATGTTTGTCATAAGATAATTGATAGAGAGAAAGGTTTTTAAAATATTCTGTATTCACTAAAAAAAAAAAAAGACCATTTAATTTCAAACATAATTTTGGAACGGTAGAAGAATAAAATTCTCCTTCAGGTAGCCTTTGGCAGATAAAAATAATTAGAAAGCTTATCAATATGCGTCACCGATGTCTGTTCAGGAATAGTAGAACATTATGTGCGTGCATGTATGCCATTTCATGTCTTCTACCAAACTGTAAAGCTTCTCGTATCGTGGACTGTAATGGTGGAAATAGATTTTTTTCTGTCGTATATATATATCATTTTGGTGGAGAGTTTTTAAAAAAAGTATAGCCGTACATTATATCATCACGCCATAAAATGATAGTGTTACTACTGATGTGAGCTATTAGCAAGAAAACTGCACGTATGTTCTGTAACTTGCTCCTATCACTGTAAAAAAATGTTTGTACTTGGAAACCCAGTTGCCAAATAAATTTCTTGTAAAACTACAATGGTTATCCTTGTAATAAAATACTAAGTTTATGTTTGTAAAATTACAAGGACTAGTCTTGCAGCTGTACTTTCAATAAGGACAAAAATAAATAACACTGAACATATTTATCAAACAACTTTTGAATAAATAACGTATACAAGAGATTATTTTGAAAAAAAAAATAAAAAATTTTGGGATGTGCTAAATTTCGAACCACTCTCCCCATACTTAACTTTTACGCACCTTACCCCTAGACCACCGTGATTTACGTCTGGCTTAGTCTTTATTTATTTGTATGCATTCAATGTAAAGTTCAGTAATAATTTTTCCTTTTAAGGCAGGCAATTAATATAAATATTCACTTTATTCCATAAAAATACTTTTCAGAGGTTGTGATCTTTGCATAAGTAATTTCCGGCGAACTTACGATTTTTGTAGGCTACAAATTTTTTTTCTAAGTTTTTTGCAAACAAAATCATTTTAACGTTATAAACTAATAATTTTACAAGGAATATTTTCAAAATTTACAAAAGTTTGTACAACTACGAAGAAGTGCCTTGTAATATTTTACAAAGTAATTTACAGTGCAGGAACTGTCGGTATAGGTACAGGGAATTCCTTTGTAGTATTACAAAGTTTACCTTTGTAACTTCATAAACTAATGATTTTACAAGGATATTCTTTGTACTTTTACAAGGACTTGTAAAAGTACGAAGAATATCCTTGTAAATTTTACAAAATTTTTTTAGGAGTGTAAAAGACTAGGTTGAGGCGTCAGACTCTATCTTGGTCGCCCTTAGCACCTCAGACGCCAAAAGTACGTCTACCAAAGCGGTCATTTAAAAAAAGGTGCTCACCAGCAAAAAAAATGTTTACCTTATTTTGGTTCAAAACACTGACCAACTTTTTCTAGTAAATATGGGAACCTTATTTTCACAAGAATATTTTGCACCAGCTTGTTTCAATTCGTCTTGGAGATCTACTCACTAGTCATAGATATGCGATTGTTCAGTGACCTTATTGCGATTGGCCCAGTCAAACGAGAAACATCACAGCACAAAAACACGATGCCAATAACAACGTAGCAGAGCCTTAGACGCGCGTAAAGCTTTGAAACGTGCTGAGGCTAAATCTTTAATAAACTGAAACGGATTGTTAAACTGTAGTTTTACACAGCACTTAAATGGAAATTTCGCAGTTGACTTTTTTTTTTGATAAATCGCAGATACAAAATAATTCGCGCCGAAAAAAATACGTAGTAAGTTTTTTTTTAAGAAAACTATGTTTCCAATTTTTTTTTATTTCGGGCATTAAGAAAATATTATTTTTTTTTTTAAATATACACTTTGATTTCACTGTGTTCAGTAAAGACACTTTATGTTTTCTTTGTGTGAACTAATGTTAACTGTATTACTTATATGAGTGAATTGGTTGTGACGGGTGACTTTCAATAACAGGGAAATCGTGCATTTGACATATTGTGACTCAATAAATACAGCGCATAAAATATGTTTGTACTACTAAATTGTCATCAAAGGCAATGCCTACAACTGCAGCATATTTCGGTAGAAAAATATACCGTGCATATTATTTTTTCCAGCGATCAGCTTTAATATCGGCTTCCCCGGGCTAACACACGTTACATTCGCTCGTGTTTACATATCCATCTGACGAGTAAGCTTCCATTCGTGACATTTTCCCAAGTTCGCGGTCGCCAAACTAACCCGTTCATCCCAAAGGTTTGTTTGCTTTGCCAGTTTCCGGCCTTGACCGCCCCGAGCCGCGGCCCGTACTTCAGTATTTTGACAGCGCGCGTTAAAAGTTATTTCGGGTCGCAGAGTTGGCAATACGCCGTGTCCGCCGACCGATCGCCGACATTACGTAAAACGGGAGCCGTTACGTGGCCGACGAAATTACGTAACATCAATAAGTGGTCAAATGTTTCTGTGATATTTTTACACTAAATTGTAGACGAGATCAAATCGCAAAGATGGTTACCAATACTGTGAATTAAATTTATTTAAATTTAAGAAATTAATACAACACGTTTTTAAAACTGACTAAAAGCATTTTAAAAAATTATTCTATGAAAATACTTGTAAGATTTAAAACGAAAAACGTGTCGCGCATGCAATAGATAATTGATACACACGTAATTTACCTAAGTCACTGACAATTTTACTGCAAAGCAAATGATACAAACTGAAGAGTTCCTTAACAACAGCTACTGTCCGCGCGCCAACTCATGAGTTCCTGGCGTGTATGCGTTTTTCGTCCTAAGCGTCACGTACGCTACAATAACACTAGCAAACACATCCCTATATGCGATTCGGGATAAAGTGAGCGCTCAAAAAAGCCCTGCTATAGTTCTACTATCTGCCCATTTGTATCTTTCCACACGTAACGGCAAACGACGGGAAATATCTAACCTTTCTGGACACGTCACTTAATATTTGTGCGTGAACGATTCATTGTTCAGTCAGTATGAATCGATACAGTTTGATAAAATAAAAGTAGAATAATTACGTACGAGGCAGACGTGTCGAATTCGGTTTACTTTGTTTCAGTATTGGTGTATTTAAATAGGAAAACAGACGAAACTATATTGCGTAATTTCGCTGCCAACCTTACAAGCAGTAAGGCAACTATGGTTAACGTTGAATTATCTTGCAGTAACGGCTAGTGATATTTTTCAAAGGTTAAATTTCTATTGCTCACTTTATTCTGAACGACCTATACTAAAGACGTTACTACGGCTAGCATGTGAGTCGACACGCTATCCGCCTTGTTCTATTATTTAAATATTGACAAACGAAAAACACATACCCGCCAGGGACTCAGAGCTAGCGCGCGGAAAGTACTCTCTACTCTCTTTACCTCTATCTATTGCGTGGACCCTACGTTTTTGATTTTAAATCTTTCAAGTATTTTCACATGAGGAATTATTTTGTACTGTTTAGTCCTTTCGAAAATATGTTATATTATTTTTTTTGTTAAATAATTATGTTCTGCTTTTTAGTTTTACGAGAGTTAAATTTTGCAATTGATTTAAACAAGCAAATTTTGTACCTACAGACCAACAAACATACCGAGAAGAAAGCAAGTTAATATTGCATGTCACCAGGTTCTGAGCTATGGTTAAAGTTTCAAGTATCTAGCTCATCGGGAAGTTATTTTAACGTGACAGGAAAGTTTTTTTTAATCTAAATTATTATCTCACAATCTTATTCATTATCTGTCGCATTGTTATCCAGTTTTGATCTATGTTCAAAGTTTAAAGTCTCTAGATTATCGGAAAGTTAGTTTAAATCGATTGCAAAATGTATACCGAACAGACAAACATACAGAAAAGTTAGCCGGTAGAAACGTGGTAAAATTAAATAAAATGTTTTAATATGGTGTAAGAAATAAAATTTACTTTTTATTTATGTCTTATTAATTGATTATTGTTAGCAAAAATCTGTAACATTTAATGTAACATTTCCTTCTGTGTGTACGGAGAATTGAACACAAAACCTACGATCACTATGCTTACGCTCTATGAAAACAGCCGTGGCCTATATGTTTGACGTTTATGTATGTACACACACATATATAAATACATTTATAAAGCCACATGTACAAATATAAGAAGGGTGTTCAGAAAGTTAGTTTCGTTATTTTTACACGGAAACTTTATTGCCAAACAAAATATACTTTGCTACCATGCACTATTTTTCGGCATAGTCGCCACTAACATTGAGACATTTGTCATAGCGATGTTAGAGGTTGTATCACCCGGTCTACAGCCCCGAAGTTGCACACCCAAAATTATTTGGCACAGAGCGGAAAGAGAGAAGGGGGTGGACGCTGCTCTTATTCACCATCAAAATATTTCCCCTAAAAAGTTTTTTATTCTAATTTCGAAAAAAATGTAGCCTATGTTTAGAAAATTATGCACTCTACATATATAATGACTGTGCTAACTACACCTACATGTAAGGAACATTAACCTTTACCAGTGTAACGAAAGATCCATAACATTTAATAAATTATTCCTTAACAATAAATGATATTATGCATAAGATAATAGTACAAATACCGTCTGTCATGGAGATTTATATTAGCAACTTCTGGGGGCTACGCATATTTTAAGTAACTTAATAATATAGGAAGATATAATACTAATATTATAAATGCGAAAGTATGTTTGTGGATTTGTCCTTATCTCACGCAGTAACGCAACGATGTACCGAGATGAATTGTTTGCGTATAAATTGTTTATGGACCGGAGAGTGAAATTTTTTATCCCGAGAATGAACGGTTTTGGAGGGGGGAGAAGGGTAATAAAGGTTTGAGTGGCAGAACGAGTTACCCAAAAATTCAGTAGAAACAAACTTTGGTAAATTGTGCGTTCGCCCACGATTGTTTCTGCAAAAAAAATTATCGTGTGTGCGTGTTGGGTGAAGGAGACAGGAGGCAAAACGAGTTACAGGAGCAGTTCGGGGCGCAGAAACTTTAGCGAAACAATTTTCCTTTTCAAAATGTTTATAAAATGGTAATTGATGACCGCACCATTTTTTCAAAACTTTTTGGTTCAGAAATAATATCGCATTAAACCGAAAACCCTCCGAAGTCGGGACACCAGTTATATAAATAAATAAACTGTGAAATGTGTTAATGACATGGTTTGTATTTTGTCAAATACGGATTTTTTTTATATTTATTCTGCACAATGAATTGATGTGCTACTAACAAAACCGCCATTTAATAACCACGCCAGCGAAGCAGTGGGTAAAAGTTAGATTGCTATAAAGTTGGCAACTATTATTCCATACAATGGGCTGCTTCCATTAAATTTAAAATTCATTGAAAATAAATCCACATAAAAAGGGGAATATATGAAAAGAATATAATTAATATTTCGTTAAAAGAGTTTCGTTACAAAGCTTATACCAGCTATGAAAACAGCTACCGCCGCCGCGCTGACTGCAAACAGGTTCTACGTCATCAATAGGTACCACGTCGTAATACTCTGGTAGTCATCTGATCACAGAGATAAAGTAGCTTAGAGCATGGTTAGCACTTGGATGTGTGACCGCCAGGGAAAAACGGCACCGCGTGTCGCTGGTACATACATGAAAAAACGGTCAAAAACACAAGTACAAGGCAGAAGAGTAAATGCTCCCAGTTGGTAGCGGCTGTTTATATCGTTATTGCTGCCTCTCTTTATTCACGGTTTGCGTTCACTTTGACCGTGAAATAAACAAACTCAAACTCCCTCACAGTATTTTTAAGTGACAATACGTATTGAGTTACCTACGCTACGTTTAAATGACTTCAGTTCTAACAGCTTCCAGTATGACTTTCCTGTGATTCGAATGTATTTAAAAATAAGCCTACTACGCTGTCAGAAAATTTATCTATAACCACGGGATAAATTAAACTGCTACTTATTTTTAAATTTACATATATTATTTGTTTGTACATGTCCCCACTTCTCTACATAGGTTTATTGTTCTTTGGATGCAGAAGCTCAGTGTATTCAGAGAATTTTCAGACATTTTATAAGTATCTAGAATATCATGACGTTACGTACAAAACAGATACAGTAACCAAAGCTTAAGGCCTGCCAAGTGCCGGCTGGTGTACTGGTCGACGAAGACGCAGCGGCAGTCGTGTTATGACAAACTGTTTTCGCGGGCGTTTCAAATGTAGGCATAGTGCACCACACTTAATTGGCCAATATAGTAAATTAACGTATTTTCTGATTTATGTTTGTATGGGATTATAGTGATTTTCTGTGTAACCGCTTTTGAATCTGCATCTGGAAGATATAAACTGTAAGTCGCTCGGGTAGCTGACAGTGTTCGTTTTTATTGTTAAACATCCATGATTTCTTGATATCAGACTTCTATAATATAGTAATTTCATCAAGAAATAACGCACACAAAAAATAAATACTAAATTAAAATAATAAAAAAGAACAAAATTAGTTGCATGGTAAATGGCG
>PNEQ01113487.1:21893-40963 GCA_003012365.1 Medauroidea extradentata
GGGGGGAGGGCACTGCATTTCAAACATTCGTTCACAATGGCGTATGTCGAAAAAAATTGTTCCGTTTATAACACAGAGCAGGGTGCCTAGACAAGTACCTCTCACAGGCTTTTGCGTGCCATTTCTGAAAAGTTTTCAAAATATGTTCTGTATATTTATTCACGTAATCATTCTCGTGCTTCACTAGCCGGCCATTGAGTGTGATGTTTCCCGTTGACCTAAGCACAGATGACACACAGTGAATTTTCTGATCAACGCAATTTAAACAATTGGAAAACATTAAGCGAAAAAGTTGAAGTGTGCTGTGTGTAACAGAGGGTTGGAGAACTGCTGTTACCTGTCTATCAGTGCACCGGGAAATAAAGGCACCCTTTATGCGACACAAGACGACAATATCTTGTAATTAATAGCGTGTGAGAACTTTCAAGAAAGATTGATCTAATGCACGTTCTGGGCACGGTTTTTTTCCAAGGCCCTACAAGTTGAATGGAACGAAGGATTATAGCGGTTGTTCTAAGCTAATTATTAAGACTGGAAATAGTTTCAACTGCGACAACAGGAATCTGACAAGTAATACGGCAATCAGAAACACGATTTTAAATAAAGCCTATAGTTGATAAAGCTGAAATTACGACAGGTAATCAGATGATATACCACGAAAACAGTTTTGTTGCGTGATTGTGTTTGGTTTAATACTAAATACGTGTATGACTACTGCATAACAGTAGAGATTATCAACTAATCTACTGACAGTATAAATATTACTGCAAGATTTATGTGAGAAATATTTTCGATGCGGTAATGATAGTTGGCACGAGAGGTCTCGTATAAGATTAAATACTGTGTTGCTGAAAAAACTTTAGGCTCGGCATCAGTCTTATTATTGGATAGTTATATTTTTCGTTTAAATACAGTTCTGAGTAGAAAATGTGATATTTGCGATTATAACGTAATTTATAATAACCTTGCTTTACCAAACAAGCATAGCAGTTGACCATTATACATATATTAAGGTCGTTATCAGTCCACTAAGTTAAGAATACAAAAAATTGCTGGACTTCTTACGGCCTAAATACACGTTAAAAATTCAACTGTGATGTTTGTGCTGTGGTAAAATGTAAGACTGTTTGTGTTAAAGAGAGCACTGTGTACAGTTTTCTCTCAGCCTTTACGCATCCATCTCTACTATTTTCAATATAAAAATATCACAAAACTAAAAACCAGTGTATATGTTTCATTACACTGAAAACTAATCAATTTTGGCACCAAATGTTGATTCGTGTAAAGTGAATAGCCAACATATAATTCACGCTATAATCCCAAAATGTCATTTTTCTTCTCAGAATTTCAAAAAGCGAATAATACAACAACACTCTAAACCACTGATGCCAGCTTCAAGAAAGTCATGGTTGAATTGAACGAACAGTTTTATTAATTCAAGTTTTGACAATGACTTATATAAGAAATATGTTTGGTTGCACTTCTAACTTATTTAGTATTTGTTGCATCAGCGATATTTTTAAGTGATGTTGTTTCATTACTGCGTTAGCGGGGTATGTTAACAACTTAACTTATCGTGTTTGATTAGGCTAGACTGTGAATTAAATCAAATTATTTAAACATTTCGGTATCAACGGTAGCTTTTCGAGAGCCAAATATGTGTCACCTCTGCACATATACACACTGTCAATAACTATGAAGCGTACCTGTGAATGTGGACGTAATACAACGAAACGAGCATAAACAGAAATATTTTGGTGACGATTCAAGCTCCCTAGATTTTACTTTAGACGTCATCCACTAGCAGCCAGGCGATCTAAACAGACCGTGGAAGTTAGAAATAGATTTTTAGTAAATAAATGGGTTTGATACTCTCTTTAGTCAACGTCTGTTATCGTGAAAACTGCAACAATTTACTGTAGAATATTTTTTTGTTCAGACAACTGAAGAACAGCTCCCAGTCAGGGTAATTATATTTAACCCGGAGTAAATGGTGTGTACGGTATTGTTAGTACTGTGACTAAACACTGATTTTACGCTGATTGGTCTTGAAGCGTAGTCTTCTCTGGTAGAATGCCAGGGGCCTTAATGTGACAACTATTCAGATTAGGGTCACATTACCGAAGCTTCTTGTTCCACCACGACTTTGGAACTTCCTGATTGGACTGTTTATAGGGGATGGATCGACCATTCAGTGAAAACTGTTGGCGTCGGTGAGGTTAATTATACGGGAAACTGAGAGTTATTAGTTTAGCATGGTATCATTTCTGCCGCTAGCTTCGCTGGTATTGATTAGGGAGCTAATTCGAATGTCGTCATTTTCGGTTTAGAAAACTCTTGTCATTACGAAAGAAATTTACCGTAGTTCATTTCGAATAAAACAAGACAGCTGAAATTACGTTGGTTTAAATCTATATATTAAATACAGTCCTTTTGTCTCAATTTGTGATCGATAACATAATTTTATTATAATCAAATGTTATTAGTACCTTATCGAATCCGGTGGTTGAAACTGGCCCTTGCCGAACTCGTCCATAAGAAATTCAATTATCTCTCATACCTGTCGTACAACTAACCTTACAATGGGAGAACACAAAACTCTGGTAATGTGATTCTCGTCCGCAGAGTTGCTTCATCGAAAACAACGGTCTTCCACTAGGTAGCCATATTAAACCAAACAATTTTATATTTGGTTCTCAGTCGGTTCTATTCGTTCTTCAGACATTGGTAGTTGATTCATTTACTTATTATTGTAATTAAATTGCTTATTCTGATTTTCGTTTCACATAAATTATTGTTCTTTGAAATTCATACATTTTATATTGCTTAATTTGATTAATTCAGCGCATTTGCTACCTACAGAGTTTTTTTTACAAATAAATTGCAAATCACTTTATTGACGGTATGAGCTTATCGTTACGTGTAACTACAGGATGGAAGTACTTGAATTATCTTAGACTTTTGAACTTCAGATAAGGACATACATGACAGCATGATGAAATCGATACTGAGAGCTCGTAGACGACTGTTTGAATGATCAAGTCAGTATTGCTGGGTGTTAGTTGGTCAATAAAATGTATAGTAAGACCACAGTAAAAACCGACACGTAAATTTTGAGTATAATATCTTCAAAAAACTAGGTATATCATGAGTAAGGCCTAATTTTTGACTGAGACTTTCAAATAGTAACCTAAGTCAATATTTCAAGCGTCAAATAAGAAACAAAATCTTGAGCTGCTTGCAGTCTTTTTTCGGAACTTTGTAACTGAGCATATTATGGTCCCATACATTTTTAAATCGTATTGATGCGTATTAAAACTGCGATAATGCTTAGCAATTTGCAGAGAAAAATTATTGTGTGGTTTTTGTTAGCATATTTATTGAATGAAATCGGCGATATAAGGCTTGCCAGGCACATTTTGTTACATTGTAATCCTCGGAAGGAATTTTGCTGAAGTGAACTTAAGAAGTAAATCTTCTTGTAATTCGTTTCGTTGAGTGAACCTGGAATTACATAAGTATCAATTTTCTGTATTAATTACCTCAGATACTTTAAAATTCTTTATCCGAATTTCTGTATCTCTGCCTCTAGTCATGATGGCTTGAATATTGCACGTGAAAAGTGAAACAGAACACGCTTGCACAGTAAATTTACACGGCTTTAATTTGTTTATTATAAGTTCGTTGTTGTTTTCCTGAAATTACCGGTGCTCAGTCTTGTCAGTAGGCTGTTCACGCTAAAGTAGCACTTTTTGAGACTACTATTTCATTTTTATTTTTTTCTTAAATCCCTATATTTCTACTTCTAGTGAACGTAACCACTGTGTATAACTTATCAAGACTTAATATTTCACATCTAAAGTCACAAAAAAAATGCAGTCTTGTTACTGACTAAACTTATTGGAATGGCCAAAAAAATTGCTAATTTCATAATGAATGACCCATAGAAACTGTGAAAACATACCGAGAATAAATTGAGTCAAATAGTTACTGACCTTCTGCAGTAATGCTATTGGAATAATTTATGTCAGAACTTGAGTGTACAGGCTGTTCACAGTAAAGTGACTACTCGTGAATATATTCTGGTCAAGAATAATAACCAAGACCTTATATTTAGTGACCAGAGACACTGACTTTCGGGTGGAGTGAACTAACTGTGTTTATTATGTAAACTAATAGACTGTGTTTACATGTAATAACAAGACGTGAAAAGATACACATACGTCGCAAATAAAAAAGAATTAAGACTTCAAAAATTATCTCTTTACCGTGACTAGAGTGTAAAAGAATTTTGGTTCGATTTTTCTTGCTATTTCTCAGTGCGAGACGCCAATTCAATATCAGCGTAAATGAATATCATCTCCTGCCCTGGTCTTAGTACAATTTACACATTTTATTCAGAGGTTTAACAGATACTATTTTTATTTTGTAACGAAGGAAGCGAGCACTTACTTATCGTATTACTATGTATGTTGCGACCACAGTTTCGTTTTGTCAGAAGTGCATGTTTCCGGAGTAGATACCACAGAACGCTTACAGGTGTGAGTGACTAGTCAGAAATTATATTTCCAACGTAATTTTTAGCTCTGTGATTTTCAAAACATCTTTGGTGTATTTTAAAACAAAATATTGGCACGAATTAACGTTCGTAGGCTCTGAAGCATCTTCCATAGACTTCGCATAGATAAGTAACAATTCGACAAATGTTGCAAGACCTAGAAAATTCGTGAGTTCGAGGTTGGATCCACAGTCCTGTGTAGGCCTGCAGTTTACTCTCAGACACTCTTTCATTGGCTGCTTCTTCAGTGAGAGACCAGTTGCACATCTTACAAGTTAACATAGTGTCCGTAAGTATTTTCGTGCAGGTTTGCTACTGGTTAGGAGTTCTCAAGGATCAGTTTCGTAAACAATCACCAAATCACGAAATTAGCTCACGTGTACTGAAATTGGAAATAACCTCTAATTGATGTAATTTACGTAATTTACATACGTAACTATGGCTGAAAAATACCGCAAGAATGCTCGATCCATTATGTGATCATGAAATGAACTCATTTACAGTACAATACACGAATGTAAGTAACCACAGACTAATTACTGCGCCTAAACTGGCGTTGAAGTACTTTAGAGCATAATAAAGCACTGATTTACAAGAGTTTTAGGTCTTATTAATTCACCGAAAGTCGAATACCATGTTTAGGGACAGTTATTTCTAACGGGAATAGTTGATGGTTTGCTAGCCTTCAATGTAATATGTCACTGTAAAAAAAATAGAGGTAAATTTACTCTACATGTAATGGAAGCTAATTACCTCTACAAGTGTGGGAAAATTACTCAATACTTGCCAAGGAAAGTTCTCAACTGGTAATGTAATTTTTCATTACGTATTGGCGCAAGCCCTCTAGGACAATTTGACATAACGCGCGAGCGAAACTTCCGAGTGGTTTGTGTGGCGAATACACTACCTTGCCAAAATTTCCACACATGTTCGGAAATCAGATTTCCCTCTCAAGGTTGGGGAATATTACCATATATATCATGAGTAACATTACTGACTTTTTTACAGTGTACGTACAAATGTGCGATCGGAAAATAATACGCTTCAGGCCATATAATCTATTAAACTTAACAAATATTATTTCACTTGTTGACATAAACATACAGCTACTTTGGGAATTTCCATTTGTAGATCAATAAATTCGTTCTAACACCCACGTATCAGTGTATTTTAAACACCATTATGTTCTCATTTTTGTTGTATTTTACTAGAATTATAAAACACGAAATTTTCTAAGCTTCACGATACTCACTTCGTTCAGATTTCATAACATACATTTACATGTAGTTTCTGAATACGTTACTGTAATATTGTACGTGAACGTTCACTTCATTGGCTATTCAAGGTCGTGTATGTGATTACTCCGCGAATAATGATTATTTTGCTTTTTTATATAGGCCTGTATGACTAATATTTTTAATGTGGAAAAATATCCGAATATTTTATTTCATCAGATTTTTTGCGTACTAAACTTCTCAACAATACGTTTAAACTTTATACAGCAGTACTTCGTTGCCACCGTAGTTTCAGTTCGATAAGTCGTTTAGTTTTCGGATTATGGCTACACAAAACTTCAAGATTGTGACTTTAACAAATATTTATACTTTTGCCATTTTTGTTTTTACTGACTAACCATATTTCCAGGAAAACGTAAAATAAAGATATGTAAGGTAAAACCTTAAACCCACATACGTCTTCAATTTTCTAGTTGCGGTGACCTTGCATCAACAGTCAAGTGACTCTAGCTAACGGATAGCGAGTCATATTGAACTACAATTTACAAGTTCACGAGAAGGCCAGTATCTTACATGCAGGCTTCACTGGTTTACAATGACTTAAGGCGCGTTTCAGTTTTAAGCGGGAAAGACGGGGTTATGCCCTACCACAAACTGTGAGTTCAGATACCCTTAGGTATATTTAGCTTTCGAAGGTCATTCTCCACCAATTTTACCGTTTCCGCGATAGTAATTTTAAGCCAAAACTAGAGCAGATATCCGAAATCTGTTTCGAAGTTTTCTGTAAAATAGTTTTGACCATGTTGGCTAATTTTTTTCAAGACTCTAAATACTATGGTCTTATCTAACTGTGGGATTAACAAAATATAATTGGCCATTATTGTAATAGTTATCTCGGCTAAAACCATTTAAAACAAAATTGTCGAACGAATTTTGATATCTACTCTGGCGTGAGCTTGGCGCGGATGTCAAGTACGTACAAAACAGTTTGTTGCCATCGGAAAGACGCCATCCACCAGCTCTCGAGCCATTGCAGTGCAATGAATGCCAGCCTAAGTTCTGCGATACGTGTTTCGCGAGCAACAACTGCGTCCGTATCACCTACCGGTACTGGCGGCAAGTCGGGACGATTATCCTCGTCGGCTACGATTCGCTCGGTAGTACCTACAGCAGTGTAATTCGCAGCTACGTTTCTCTAGCTTCATACTAGGGACGGGCGAGGCGTGCTTTAATCGTGATGGTATTTTGAATACGAGGAATAGCCACGTGTGAACAGAAGATAACCCACATAGTACCCGCGTACAAAGCCATCAGCAACAGTTTTCTGTAAATATGTGGACAGGTATCGTGCAAATCCATCTAATTTGGCCATTCCGTCTTCCTCCATGATTTAATGCTGCAATTTACTTTCAGTTCCTTGAATACACCCTACTACAGCTTCTGGAGGAAGTTCCATTTGACGTGCGAATGCATTTGTAGTTTCAGAATTATGGCACACAAGAACATTTTACCCGTCACATGCTAGCATATCTGGATACGACAGATCCTGACCACTGGGTTGGTCGAGGTGGGCCCATTTTCTGGCCCTCACATTTGGCTGACGTGATGCTCCTTTAAATTTTTCTTTTGGGACGTGTTAAATCCTTAGAGTACGACACATCTGTTGACAATGACAAGGGCCTGCTATCGAGAATCACTAATGCATTTGACTCAATCCGCCGGATGACAGGTTTTTTGGGAGGGACCGGCGTGGTGGTCCCTGCAGCGACGCTGTGAACAGTGTGTTGGAGTTAAATGTCGGCAGATTAAAGAACTCTTTTAAGGAATATATTTTAAGGAATGAATAATCTTTTCAATGTTTAGTGCGATTCGATGTAACCTACTCAGTGAATCATCATGATGGACATATACCATAGCAGAGTTAAAGAGTTAATGTCGTTACAGAAAACTCACAAGACAAAAAATTATTATCTGTAGTTAAAGACACATACATTTGTTCATAAATAATTATGTCACAAAACAAACAAAACTGACAGGACAACAAACTTAATTATGTGCATCAACAATTCTAACAATGATATTGTAACCAATCACCGATAAGACGGTAACAAACAGAATACGACAGAAAAAAATACACGAAAGTAGACAAATAAATATGTAACATTACGTACTAGGCTGTTAACAAAGAAACAAATGTGTTTGGCTTTACGTCACGTCGACAGCGAAGTCGTTAGAGACCTCTAAGTATGTACAAACATATGTACATAAGCGACAAAAACTGGGGAATGAATCGTCCATTGCATTTTGTTAAGAATTCATCGCAGCATTTGCTGGAGTGGTCTCTGAAAGCAGGATGACTAGACCAGGAATCGAACACGCGCGCCCCCAAATGCGAGTCTAACTTATCAAATGTGTTCATGTACAAGTGTCTTGAGGTTCATTTCCAAGTCATGACCCAACAACCATACTAACTTGTAAGTGTAGGTTTTTATCTGACTGCACTCAAGTCAATTATACACCTGGGACATATCAATGTTACTGCTTACGTGATCTTTAAATGATTGTCGCGACATTGTACAAATTCGTTCGTCGGTTACGAATACAACCTAACAAAATATCACTCCAACCATAATTTATTTATTAATTTGTGCACGAGTCACGCGTGTTTTGCAGTTGTACACCCGATTACATTACGAATTGTGTGTTTTGCTTACATGCCATGCGCAGTAACGCAACGGCAGCCATTTTGCATTCAGATTCCTCGCAAATGGCTTGTATGAGTGTGTTGTAATTTTACATAAAGAGTGTGTAAGTGGATTTCGTTGGTGTTTATCAGAAAAATTCTGACGTTTTACAATTGCTCAATGAAAAAACGCGCGTTCGTAATACGAAATTAACAATTTAGCAAAATACCCCCTTTACTACTACGTGATGTAACACCGATAGCGTCGACTACTGTAATTAAAACGTAGAAAATTCAGCGTATATGTCAATGGCATTCTACATTGTACATAGCCTTGTAGTGTAACTGTTGAATAAAAACTTGGTTCGTCTTGCACCATAGGTACACTTTAATTTTGTTTAGGGTTCCCTACCTGTGAGGCGAGTAACTTTCTATTTCCAGACTTCTCGAAAACGTTCGGACAAGAGGGCGTTTTTTTGTTACATACGTCTCAATACACAAAAAAACTTCTTCAAATGTTTGACTTTCTAGGCGCACCAACAGTTGTAAGCAATACAAGGGTGGCCACCATTTTGAAAACATGAACACAAGATGAACGAAATACACAGTGTTACGTCAGCGTTGTATGTAGTATATGTGTACCAGGTTTGATAGCATTCCCAAAAATATTTTCTAAGATATGTAACACTATACTAATAATATATAAATGGCCACTATTTTGAAAATATGAACTCAGGATGAACTCAATACACAACATTCGAGTCAGCTTTGTATGTAGTATATGTCTACCAAGTTTGGAGAAATTCTGAAATACGTTTCCTAAGATATTTGATACTATGCTAAAAAATATATATAAATCGCTGCCACGTTGCAAATATATACACAGGATGAACGAAAAACGTAAAAGTCTAGTCATCTTTGTATGTAGTAAATGTGTAGGCCTACAAAGTTTGAACATTCTAAAGTACGGTTTCTAAGATACCTAGCTTGATCGAAAATGATAAAAATGGCCACCATTTTGAAAATATGAACTTGGAGTAGACGAAATATGTAAAAATCAAGTCAGATTAAAAGGTACTATATGTGTACAAAGTTTGAAGAAATTCGGTCCACTCGTTCAATAGTTTTTGGGGGGACACACACATACAGACACACACAGTGAGACACATACACCAAAACACACACAGACTCACAGGCAGAAAGGTGATCTCAGAATCCTACTTTTTCCTTCGGAAAGTAAGCTAAAAAATGTTAGCTCAAACTTGTTTCAAATCTCTTTAAGCACATCTGCAGATCTACTCCATTGCCGATGAATGGCTGTTTGATTCTCAGTGTGGCGTGTGGTGTTCCAGTAACCTTGTTCTGATTGGCGCATTCAGATGAGGAACATCTCTGCACAAATACACGCTGCCAATAACCGCGGTACAGAGCTGCAGATGTGCATTGAAGGCATTGATACAAGCAGCTGCAAAAATCTTTGCGGGAAAACCAGGGGTTTCTACTAAATACTGTTAGGGAAATCCTCTGCTGCAGTAAAAATTCTCCGTAACACTTTCTGATATATTTACCTTACATAAGTAGAGACCTGCATATTTCGAGTTATTATTTGTCGACAGACTGGAATTCTCTAGCACTTACTCAGTCAAACATCCTCCATGACGTTATTTGATCCGGGCCATCGTACATTTGTGGCCCACATTACAGGATAATGGGTATTTTACAGTAATTGGTTGAAAAAGTCCTCCGCAGCGTGTCACATAAACTGTGCGCCAACAGACGATCAGTCAGACTAGCACACACTAGCTCGAAGTCCTGTCTGCTATCAGGTAATGACGGAGAAATTGGTTAGACGACATTTATTTGACACGACTTCAATTGATTACAGACGGGGAAAAAAAAGATCAGTCGTGAAGTACCGGCTCTCTCATTGGCTCTGTAAAATTTGAACCACGAATGAGAATAAAAGAACGTCAGAGCCTAATACTACACCGGAATCTAGCAAACAGTTAGCTTTTATCGCGATGAATAACACCATCTCAATAATTATATGTAAACATGGGCCGATTAAATTACTAATGCATTTCTTAAGACCTGGCTGCAAGCCACACTCGCATCACAACCCAGGCAAGAAAATTCACGGCCTTGGTACAATGATTTCCTGAGCACACACATTTAGACATCAAGGGACTTATCCATAGTCGAGAGATAGTTCCGAGATGATCCTGAGACCATCTTGTGCCAGTTAGTCCAGGGTTGGTCCTGACTAAGTGTTGCCTTATTCATAAACGCCAACTAACACCGGACTAGACTGCACGTTTTAACACACATGCAAGCATTCGCTTGTGAAAATAATTTTAATTTAGATGACATTTACCCCGAAATATTGTTTCAGTTATGTCATATAGTGAATATATTGTGACGATGTTAGTACATTTTGTACCAATAAGCCACTTTATTAAGATGTGCTTTAATAAAAAGTTAAGTAAATTTTCCTTTGTAGACAGTGTTGTTAATATGGCTTCTGTAGAGCAGTGGTAATGTATTTGCTTTATAATATAAAGTCGTGAGTTCAAATCTTCGTGAAGTACATATTTTTTTAATTTCTTAAATTACAAAATAAATAGGCACATGATACCGAAATGATATTCGTTTACTCGCTATTACTTCCAAACTTACAGTAAAATCATAACAAGCATAAGTTTATATGCGGTAAAAAAATTCGCCTTTTAAAACAAAAAATTAGACTACAGTTGATGAAACATGAGTATGAATGGGGGGGGGGGGAAATCCGTGACACGTATCGTAAAAGCAGAGCATAATTCAAAGCTAATATATCTGGTTATGTATATTTCACTAGTCGAAATTTTATTAAGAACTATATATGATGTGGCATTATGAAAAGAACTAACACGAAAATTTAACAGCAAAATTCCACATAAAAACGTAGCAAATATGTGTAAGAATATTTTGTGAGGATAGAGGTTTTATTCAAAATTTTACAGGATTTACTGTCGTGAAGTTGAACAAATTTTGCGTTTAGTTACAGAATGTACTGAATAAATGAACATATAAAATAAGAAAAATCATTATTTTCGTTATGTACAGTTAAAAACTAACAAATTTAAAGAACAAAAAATTTTTGCTTCAGACAAGACTTTAACTCACATCCTTCGAGTTGCTTTGCCAATACCTTACCACTTTTTTTTATAAAAAAGTTTGGTGCAGTGGCAAAGCGGTAGTTTCCGCATCGTCGCTGCACCGAACATTCCCCCCTTTAATGTGACTTATTTTAAGCAACCCCGAGTAAATGTCGTAAGACAATTGTATAGAAACAACTTTTGAGACAGTTTGGACAAACACAAATTTACACCCAGCCAGACCTGAGAATCGAACCCAGAACCCCTCGCACCAAAGCCGGCTGCTCAAAACAACTTCTTTTTTTTTTATTTGTTTTAAAAAATGCTAGGCTCCTTGGTGAGGTCGCAACATCGCCAACGAGCCAAACATCCTCCCTTTACAGTTGTGTTATAAGTCAAATCCCCAGTTGTGACAGTTTGTTTACTCTTACAATTGAAATTACTCAAACGGACAAACACAAATTTTACACCCAGCCAGGCCTGGGAACCGAACCCAGAACCTCTCGTATCTATGTCGGTTGCTCAACCAACTTTTTTTTTATTTTTTATTTTTTTTATTTAAATTTATTTTTGCTTTAATTTTTTTTTATTTTTTTTTTTTTTATAAAAAATGTTTGGTGCAGCGGTGATGTGGAATTTTCCGCATAAACACTGCACCAACCATTCCCCCCTTTAGGTTTGACATATTTCGAGTGACCCCAGCAATTTTCGTTTGACAATTTGTATGGTGACAAGGTTTGAGACCCAATGGACAAACACAAATTAACACCCAGCGTGACCTGGGAATCGAACCCAGAACCCCTCGCACCAAAGTCGGCCGCTCAACCAACTTTTTTTTTTTAATTTATTTTTTTAAATTTTTTTATTTTTTATTTTAAAAAATTTATACAAAATGTTTGGTGCAGCGGTGATGTGGAATTTTCCGCATAAACACTGCACCAACCATTCCCCCCTTTAGGTTTGACATATTTCGAGTGACCCCAGCAATTTTCGTTTGACAATTTGTATGGAGACAAGGTTTGAGACCCAATGGACAAACACAAATTAACACCCAGCCAGGCCTGGGAACCTAACCCAGAACATCTCGTATCTAAGTCGGTCGCTCAACCAACTGAGCTACGGGGGGTCGGGTAAAAAGAGTGATTGAGAGATTTTGGTCAGCGCTTAACATCGCGGTCTTCAGCGCTGTTGAGGGGTGATATGAAGTGAATATGGGGCAGCGCAGTAATGATGGAGCGGGACAAACAGGAAATCCCCGCCACTGAGCTACCAAGACATGTAGATTAACGAGTGGATAATTACATATATATTTTTTTGAAAGCCTCCAAACACACACAACATTTGTAACGTCTTTTATGCAAATCGAATATTTACGGTTTAATGTTGCTTATAGCAATGATTCCCATCTTCTTAGGCCTGGTAAAATATTATTGATGTATTTAATTGTCTTACACGGTTACAATAAACACGCAATACGAGTTTTTTTGCTGACAAGCTTTGAATTTGACCCTTTTAAATTAAGTAACTAGAGCTTATGACTAAGTAAATTATCAACGTAGGCTTATAATGAATTTTTTAGTTTGAGATATTCATTATATTCCATAAGCAGCATATATAACACAGACGTCGTCGTATATTTTAATGGCCCGTCATGTTAATTTTCGACTTAGCCCATCGTTAAGCCTACCCTTGGTCCGGACTGAAAGTTTGACCGGACTAACACAAGATAATCCTCTGACTAGCGTTAGTGCGTGTCTATGAATAAGACAAAAAATAGTCCGAGGAAGATCCCGGAGTAGTCCGGGTCAAAAACGACTATGAATAAGCCCTTGAATGTTGGGTGACACTTTTAACATAACGTTTTTAGCCTACTTTCCGAAGAAAAAAATAGGCTTGTGAGATCACCATTCTGCCTGTGTGACAGTGTATGTGCGTTGGTGTGTGAGAGTGCGTGTGTGTGTGTGTGTCCCATCTAAAACCTTTTGAACCAGTGGACAGAATTTCATCAAAATTTGTACACTTATAGTACTTAATATCTGACTTGACTTTCATATATTTCGTTTACACCATTTTCATATTTTCAAAATGGTGGCCATTTTAAAATTTTCCCACCAAGCTGGATATCTAAGGAAGCGCGCTTTAGATTTTCGTCAAACTTGGTACACATATACTACATTCAAAAGTTGACTTGAATTATGTGTATTTCGTTCATCCTGTGCGCATTTTTTTTAAATAGTGGACATTTTTATATTTTTAGCGTAGTATCACTTATATTAAGAAATGTTTTTCAGAATTTCACCGCTACAAATATGCTATATACGAAGCTGGCTTGAATTTTGTGTATTTAGTTCATCATATGTTATTTTTTTCAAAATGGCGGTCTTTTTTATTTTTATAACATTGTATATAATATATCTTAGGAAATAGTTTTCAAAATTTCACCAAACTTGGTACACAAATAGGCTACTACATACAAAGCTGACTTAAACATTGTGTATTTTGTTCATCCTGTGTTCATATTTTTAAAATGGCGGCAAGTTTTAAATTTTAGCCTAGTATGGCATATCTTAGGAAAAACTTTTCTTAGAATTTCACCAAACTTGTTACACTTATACTACCTATAAAACTGACTTGACTGTTGTGTATTTCGTTCACTGTGCGTTCGTATTTTCAATATGATGGCCATTTTTAATTCTTTAGTATAGTATCCTGTATCTTAGGACATGTTTTTTTTAGAATATCATCAATCTTGGTACACATATACAGCATACAAAGTTGACTTTATTTTTATGTAATTCGTTCATCCTGTCCTCATGTTTTTAATTACGGCCACAATTATATTATTAGCATAGTAATACATACATTAGGATATTATTTTTTCAGAATTTCATCAAGCTTGGTAGACATATACTCCATAAAAATCTGACTTGGCTTTCGATATTTCGTTCATCCATTTGTAACATTTTGAAAACGGCGGGTATTTTTTATTTATCTTTATGATAGAAAGACATCTCATAAAATTTTTTCCACAATTTATTATACTGGTTACTCGCGTATTACTTTGCAAGCTGACTTAACTTATATATCGAGTTTCATGCGTCTAAATAAATATTATCATTTAATATTCCCAGAAAACTTTCAGTGTTAATTTGCACCCACTTTGAAGAAAAGTATGCTTCTCAATTATGCAGGTAATTTCTTGTTTATCTCGCGTTAGCATGTTAGTATTCTGGTTAACGCAGGTTATTGTTATGAAAGCAATCATTATCTATTACTATATTCAATGATTTATGTAGTTTTATAAACGAGTCATAAACACTAAACGTACAAAAAATTTTATTTTACAATATATAGCCTATACATTAAACACAAAATGTGTACGCTTTAACTGATAAACTACACTTATACTCTGTCAAGTGTTATCAACACGTCTGGTTTTATTTTTGTAAAATAATAGAACAAATTCATAGCCACTGAATTGGATAAGAAAATTCTTTTGAGATGTGTTTAGTAATTTCTGCCATTGCAATAGTCTCTGAATTATAAACTGTTGTTAGATAAAATGTAATAGTTTTTTTTAGTGCCGTACTCTGTGTAGCTGCTGTATCTGTGTGCAGCCATACCGAGTGTTATAAAGGATTTGAAGCTCATTTTACAAGAGAAGTAAAACATGAATTCGTTTAATTTGGAATATCTCCTCTTCAGACCTGAATAAAATTTTCATGGATGCCTTCTCTGCGTTTCATCATCAAGTGAATGGCTGAAAAAAAAAGGTCACGTAATTGGAGCTGTGGGTATAGAACAGAAAGCAAAGAAAAGTAGGAAAGAGTTCAAAATAAGTTATATGCTACACCTGGAAGCAAAACAGCAATTTAAATTATGAAAATGTAACTCTGAATTTTTAGACGTACCAAGAAAGCTGCAAAGTTGACCGAAGCAAAAAAAAAAAAAAAACAGTTGAAGTGTTATGCTTATATTTACTATGTGTATTCCGTTGTGGTTTAACTAAAGTAGCTTTTCGAACATAATTAATGACGCTATAAAACTACTGATTACCTTGAATTCCCGTTTTTATTCATAAAATAATAATTCGCGGGCGAGATATAGTGGCAATTTTCATTCTGCCAATTCCTTAATATTTGAAAGAAGCCAAAAAAGCATAAAAGGAAACAAGTTGTAATTATTTACAAGGATAACATCAAGAACGTGCACTATCATAGATTCATCATTAAATCAAATTAATTTATTGCTGGTTTTTAAGGTTCACTGAAACGTTGTCAAGCAAATATCAGTTAATTAATTTTTATTTTTTTCTTCCGTACTGATGTCATTGAGACACAAAAACTATTTATACGATTGCGTCCAATGTTCAATTTCACAAATAGTTATACACAATAACAGTAATCGTTGGTTGATACAGCGTTATTAATACCAGTCAGTTAACTGCATGGATATTACTATTTCAAATGTATTTATATCTACAAACTTTTATTTTAAAAATACATATCTATCTTACTGTAATTAATTGTTATTATTTCCGAACTTATTTTCGTTGCAAGCAGGGATCTTACGTCCTATGACTCCTTAGATTGTCATGCAATGTAATATTTCACTAAGATTATCTGGTAGAAAGTTATTTAGCTATATAGTGAGTATATATATTTATAATCAAATTTATTTACAAATAATAGTAATATAACAAAAACATATAAATTATAAAAATTATTGTTTCTCTATTACTAAATACGCGTCATTGAGTATAATACTAATACTAATGTACTCATTTTAAAATTACATACATGAAGTTGATTCCGGCTAAACTTTAATTGTAAATTGTAGGTCTAATCTTATAAACTAACAAAAAAATTAGTATACGAGTACTTTTAATCATTCTTTAAAGTTAAAACACGTTTGACATCATCCGTCGTTTGAAAAAAGTTTTCTCATATAAAATATTTTTATTTAATGTAAGTAGAGTAAAGAAAGGTATGAATTTCAATATATAATTCTTTACGTCCTTTAGTGGAATTATGCAAGTTTCAAAACATTAAGTAAGATATTAATACTTATACCAACATATCACAACACTAGATATTTCAACCAATAAGTTTCTCATCCCTGGAAATTAAACATTAAAAAGGAATAAATATAAGGAAGACGCTTTGTCAGCTAGCAAGACCATCGATTTTCCTAAATGTGAAGTAAAATATTAGTTGTAAAAGTTCAACGCAACACAAAAGTACTTAGCAAATACCAGAAGTTTACTAATTTGATAATATCATTTATCCAAACGACTGTAAAATTTTGGTAGATTACTTGCAAAATGGTCTTGCACATTCTGATCAAATGACATCATATGAAAAGTTGTGCTTTCTTGCCTTGTACAAATACCTTGAACGAACATTTGATTTGACATAATATTATTACATAAGGCTAAAGTTGTACCAAGAAACATCATACAACCAAAAACACTATACACAAATTCCCGACAGCTTATGTATTTCTACGAGACTACAGTCTGTTGTTCGGAACACCATGCGAACAGGTAACAGCACAAGTTTTAATGATTTCAGATTTACGCTGCCCATATAAGAATTCGGGAAGAGGGGATCAGTTTTTCTCTACGAAGAAAATTATTTCGTTGCCACAGCAGCACATCAAACACACAGCAGAACTGCTTTTTTTTTTTTTTTTTTTTTTTTAAGAAAATTTAATTAGCCCTACATTAATTATGAAAGCGATTACCATAATATTTTCAATTACATTTTATGACGAACGATTATTTTTCGAACTCTTGTACGCATTAGCATACTGCTGTTCGGCGGTACTTAACCTCTAGAGTAGACCAATTTGGTTCAACCCAATTTATGTCCTCTGTTTCGAGCCAAATACTCACTGTTGTGCCAACGTTTACTTTACTTTCGCTTGTGAAATAGCGCCGATTTAATTTGGTTTTATTACTTTATTTTCGTCACATTACGAATTAATTATATTTAGTTTCCAGTCCGAATGTTCAGTAACAATAACATATTAGTGTTTTCATTATGTTAAATTATTGTTGGTGAGGTTATATTTTTAAAACACATATTTATGTTTTCCGGTTTTTTTTTTTTTTTTTGTCTTCTATAAAATATTTTGTGGAACCTAATTTTCATAGATAATTTTGAGCAAATAATGCTGAACGAACTAGTATTATTATTTGTTAGTAAGTAATACTTTCTAGAACGAAATATTAATTCTTTATACATACACCAAAATGTGAAATCCACAATTCCATTATATAAGTAATTATGTTAATTCAAAAGTAAAAGGTAGGGTAAGGTAAGTGGGTTTTAGTCTCGTCGACAACGAGTTCATTAGAGACGGTGACACAACGTGGTACAAGGGCAAGAGCTGCGAGAGGAGTCGGCCATGGCCTGTGTTAAGGAACCATCCCAGCATTCGCCTGGAGCGATTTCGGGAAGCCACAGAAAACCGAAATCAGAATAGCCGGAACCGGGGAATGAACAGGTATTTTTTTACTAACTATCGCAGTGTCTTATCTATTTTAAATGTGTAACGTTATTGAAAAAGATTTCAACTACACGTTGTGCCTGTTAAACGGGTCGCTGCGGTTAATCGCTTGAAGTTACATCTCCTGGCAACAACAAGGGTAGATGCAGCTGTATTCATATACACATACCGCTACATAACATGTGTTTTATGTTGTATAGTAGATAATATGAGAAACAATAAAAATAAAAGCTGTATTTAACGACCTGAGGTACTTGCATTACGTATTTGACCTATCAGTAGTTACTTACAGTGAAAACAATATTTTGTATAGAATTTTGTCATTTTTGTAAGAAAATTATTTTATTGTTATTTTACAATCTCCACAAAAAAATCTTATTTTATTTCATACACCTCAAGTTATTAAAAGTATTCACCTTACTAATTTATTAACTTAAGAAAGAAACACACACACATATATATATATATTGTTGCGTGCCATGTTCCTGGAGGCCAGTGGTCGGCGGCTGTTTCGTAACACCTTGAGAGCTGGCCGATGACTCAAAGCCCGGGTGGCTCATAGTGGGAAACCCGCCTAACCTACGTCATAGATGCCTGTCCCAACTGCGTCTTAACCCTTCGAGGGTGGCCGACGTGACTGCCAGCACATCCGAAACATGATGAAATATCTATTTTTAGACCCCTGTAATGCGGGGAATAACCGACTGTCTGGGCTAGTATAAAAGCACAGAATCGGCACATTTGAGAGAGTTCGCTATTGGAAGTGCTAGAGGAAGGTGCTACGCCTGTGGAGAGAGACTAGTGAAGACATCTTGGTGACGTCAAAGTCTACTGTGAGGCGGCAGGCGGCTACCTGCGGAGCAGTGTTGGCGATACAAGAGGACTGCTGCGGCGGGCTGACAGGCGAAGAGGAGGTGCGCGACGGGAGTCGAACAGAAGACCTC
>PNEQ01113488.1:0-40863 GCA_003012365.1 Medauroidea extradentata
TGACAATCGATCTCTCGAAACGCGTTAGTTGTGCGCGCTGCACGTGGATCGATAACTGTAACCGCCACCGGTGACCTTGAACGAAGCATCTCGAATTCTCGATCTCGAATAGACAGGCACAGACAGCCGACCGAAGCACGAAGCAGATAGTCCGCGCTGGACAAAGAACTACTGCACGTGCAGCCCGGCACCGCTACCGACTTCAGTACAAAATAAATATTCAATGTGGTAAAGGTAAGTCAAAACACTTTTTTCTGAACTAATCTGCTTATAAAATGTATTTATTTCTTCTGTAATTGGTACTTTTCTGTATAACACTTGTTCATCATTATACTCTGGATTTAAATAGGTAAGCCAAGAAAATCTCTAGTTGCATAATTTTTGTTACCTAAATGGCTCATTCTGTCCCAGCTTATTAAATTACATAGTGTAGAATAATATAAGATGAAATTGCATTTATTGTTCATATATGGAAGTTGGTTCCTAAAAGGTCTAATAGAAGAAAATGTTGAGAAATTATTAAAATATGCTATTAAAGAAAAAAAATTAATTTTAGGCTTGAACTCGGCTCGAAAATTAAGTGGCTCGGCTCGGCTTGATTTTTTCCCCCTTCATTTCGGCTCGGCTCGGCTCGTTCAAATTTTTTGTCAAGCTCGGCTCGGTTTGGCTCGAGGCTATAAAATTGAGGCTCGCCCATCCCTACTAAACATATTTCAAAATCTACTCAGACCTTTATTACTTCCCAAATTTTTAAATTGGTTTTCTAATATTATATATATATATATAAAACTCTTGTTACACATTATGTTATGTACTACTTAAGCAGGTTTGATATAGTGTAGTTTGTTGTGATATTTATTTTGCACACTATTGCTTTCCTGGACATAACCTAAGGATTTTTAATACAACCGTTTTGTTCCTAGTGCTAGTTTTATCTTACAATGGTTGTAGGAGAATCGAAGTAATCGAGGAATGTACAATGCACCTATAAAAATAAAACTCTTTCGCATAAAATATCAAAGAATGTAAGTTACCATATTTTAGTAAAACATTTTTTAACTGATTATGTTAATGATCTTTAATTTTTTTTCTAAATTATCCTACACCATTCCCAATGCTTCAAAAAATTAATACTAAAATATTTCTCAAATTAAAATATAAGATTGTTAATCAAACATAAAAAAATTAAAATTGTGTAGCTAAATAACTAAATATTGACTTGGCAACTTATGTGAGTTATAGTTTTTAGGTTTTGTATTTATTAAATTTATCACTAAAAACATTATCTTCAAAAATTATTAATATTCCTACCAGTGTTATATTCAGTGTCTATATACCAAACACTGTTTAAATAGAGCCATATTAGAGATATTAGTGAAGACTAGGACCAGCCATTAGCTAATCTCTAGCTTCGCCTATGGTTGTATTCTTTGAGTAGTATAAAAAAAGTACTTTAAGTGGTGATTATCTTTACTGAAGCTTCCAAAGGAATGATGTTTCAGTTTACATAATCAAGATTTACTTGAACTTTGGACAGTAATAGTATTTTTTAATTGGTTATGACATTTACGAATCTATCTATTTATCTTTCTATTGAGATAATTTTTCTGAGTACAGTTGAAATTACATATTTTCTAGCACTTGTCAGGTGGCAGGTATGTTTCTGAATTTTTTTGGGGATAGTATATCATGTTTGGAATGTCAGTTATAGAGTGGCAAGGTGTTTTTATGAATGCACCACCAACAACTATCACCAGCAATTGCCCGTGTCATCTTAAGTTCTGACGGGCTACTTGCTTGAAAGAACATGATATTGCCAGCTCAACTGGTATCAGCGGAGGATGGTCAGCTGCTACCATGTGTTGAGAGAGCTGTCTTTTTTTATAGCAAAATTTTATAATCTCTCGTTGAGTTACAACAGTGTAGTAGATAAATAATTGCTGTAGTTATTAATCAAAATCTCAGGGTGTTTTAAAGTCAATACACCCAAAAAAATTAAACAGAGCAACAGTTTTCACAATCTTTATGAACAAATATTTGGTCAGAGTGACGAATTCATTCCGTATGATTTCCTGCACTGTACCTACTCAAATGTACAAAATTTCAAGGTCAGAGCTGGTGCTCTAAAAACACGTCATAAGGGAAAACGTTTTACTCAAAATGTAACAAAAATTACTGTCTACCAATGCCCCTACATTATTAATATTTTTAAAAATTTTGCATTTACACTGATTTTATTAACCTTAAGCAATGTTTGATATAGGGAAACAAAGGCCGCTAGGCAACTTATTACATCTTCACTTTTCGATCAGAATCTATTTTTCAAAGCCCCCCAGACTGGTCTTCAAATGACCTCCGAATCTCTGAAACAAACTTGGTCGCCCCAAACTACAATCTAGTCCAACAGTCAATACACCCACCATTACCAAGGGGTCACATCCGTGCAATAGCCCACACTGCGGCACTTGTGCCATACACCAACCATTCACGTCTTTCAATAGCCGACTCACTAACCAAACCTACCCCATCCTGGGCAGTTACAACTGTACCACAGAGAACCTCATTTACCAGCTACGGTGTAAACATTGCTCGTCTGAGTACACTGGTCTCACTACCAACACTCTCAGGAAGAAGATGAATGGCCACAGGGCCGACACCAAAAAGTCCCTAGCTGGTACCAATGTCGACTCACTAGACAAGCCAGTTGCAGCTCATGCAGCATCCCACAATCTAGATTTTGATTCTTGCTACACAACCAGAGTGGTGAAAGACTTAACACCATCCATCAATAATGCAGAACTAAGGCGATGGGAATTGGCCCACCAATACATAACAAAATTCTGACCGCCACCTGGCCTCAACCTCCGATAACCACAATTCATTTTCAAATCTGCCGCCTACCTCTCTAGTACATTTCCTGGCCGCTAGGTTAACCAATTACTGTCCGCCATATTGCAGTACAGTGTCTTCTCTTTGCCTGACGAAGCCATGCGTGGCAAAACGTAGCGCTTCGCGCTTCTGTGCAAAACGTGTCGTCCTTTTTGTGTGTGTAACTGTCAACCTCCATGATACTCTGTGAGTACATGTTTCTATTTAATTTTAAGGTGTAATTTATTTACCTTAACCTATGAAGATAGATTACTTTCTGTCTGTAATTTTTATGCAAAAAGTACTCTTCATGCAACATATACAGTTACTTTGAATTGAAATGGCAAGACTGAGTTACTGCAATGTGATCAAGTGCTCCATAAAGACATTTGTGTGGTAAAATCAACGTAACCAAACAACATTGGTCAGACTGTATTGATGTGTTACAACCTGTTCAACAAACACACAAAAATTGCTGAAAATAAGTACAGAAGAGTCGCACATCTTTGCCTGTTTGTGCCGAGCAAGAAAGTGAACGTATCCATTTTTTGGTGACAAAAAAATTTATTTATATTAATCCGTATGTCACTCAAAATGCTGGTACATGTCTACGTACACGTGCATGCACGTGCATATGTGTATAAATGCATACACACATTCACGCGTCAACATATATGCACATAACAGATGCAATGAGAATTTTTTTATGTTTAAAAAGAGCTGACATTGTTCAGGACTTCACCCTTAACATTCTTGAGCCCAATATGGTTTCCGTCATGTCTATACCCGTAGTTACATAGTGCACCGAGGTTGAGTGGCACATAAACTTTGCGCTGTGTACCTTTCCATTTACTGCTCTTTAATTGTCATTTTGAACTGTTAAATAATTGGTTTAGTCTTCACCTGTGCCTCAAATTGCTTGTTTTCTCTTTCATCTGGAATTTATTGATTCAAATTTAACTGTATGTTTTGTTTCTGTTTGCTACACAGTTCCACAAGCTGCCATTAAGGACCATTACGTGCAGCACGAACTTTATAATTTAAAGAGTTTTTTTAGAACATAAGGGATTTATCATTGTTTATTTTAGCACTGGCGAGCTTAACCTGAGTGCTAATTAATTTATGTAACACCATTCTTCTGAATATTTAATATTGAACTACCTATCTCTGAGACAATTCGTCAAGGAAATGGAAGTGGCAAGCCTGGGAGGAAGACTAATGAGATGTCATGGGACTCAATGTGAGATAGAAGAGTTCAGACCGGACAAGGCAGATAAAAATGTTTTCTGTGTTCACAGTTTGTAGGCATATGATGCCTCTGAGAGCCCACCCAAGTCTCTATCTTTTAGGATTTAAAACTGACTAGGCAGCCCAAGTCACCTTCAGGGTAAAAACCATGCGTGCAATGTCATATCCTGAGAAGGAGTCTTGCCAAGCCTTTGTGCCCTCGTCCATGTCCGTTAATTCATGGAGTGGCGCCCTATAAATGATTGTTTGTGACCTCTCCCACTAATCCAGGTAACAGAGTGAGACAGAAAATTGGTAATGAAATAAGTATTTTGATAAACTCAACAATTTAAAATATAGAAACTCAGTTTGAGTAGAAATTTTGCACAGAATGAAAAATTAAATATCTAGCAGATTTATTTTTAATTACTTATGGTATCTAAATTTTTCAAATCAGCTTAAGAAACCTAAAATCCTGTAAATGAACATGCTGATTTAATTTAAGTTGTTTCTAGGAAGTCCCCATGTTTCATCTTCAGATTACTTCAGCAGCATATATATTTTTCTAATGTTTGCTTTTAGCTCTGCACGAAGAGAAATACTGTGCATGACCTTTCCAACATCTGTGGTGAGAAAGTACTTTCTGTCATTGCTTGTGCTTATTTTAGCTATGCATAGAAGAGTACAGAGACCAATACCAAGCCTTCCTCTTTTCCCAAAGGGATTTTCGATTCTTTTCTTTTAGTTGCAACCTTAAGAAAAATCAGTACAATACTAAACATTCTTACAGACAATAAATGAAACCAGACAGGTTTTTTTAAAACACTGAACTGTAAATTCCAACCAATTTATGAGGCATGTTTGTTGAAAGTAAAAATTTATCACGTCACTAAATGAATTTTATGCTACACGAAATTCAGAATGTGTTTACAATCAACCTTCTTATCTTCCTTGCTTGCTATCAAGTAATTCAATTTACCACCTAAGACTTTCACGAAAATGTAGTACGTATGTATAATCTACTCTCTAATATTGGTTACGTGATCAGATATACCATATATACTTGTGTATAATGCGCACCACGATTTTTGCAACAAGTTCCAGGGAAAAATTTTATGTGCCGTGCTAGAATGTAAAAAATCATGGGAGTAGAAAATCTTGAAGCAGCGCGAGGGAGGCTAGGATGGATTCCTTAGGGTGGAGAGGAGGGAAGGAAACGTGGCTAACAAAGAAAAGAGAGAGGAAAGATGACTCACAGTGGCTAGACTGTGAGGGGTGGAATGGATGAGGGTGAACGAGGGCAAGAGGGTGGCTTGTCATGTCCACAGCTATCTATAGATAGCCTGCCAAGATCGCTAGCAGCCTGCAGCCAGCTCACTTGTGCATGGACAACACTCCCCCTTCCTCACTCTTACTGTGCTGTGCCCTGTCAGGTCCCTGGCCACCCCAAAAACGAGATAATGTGCCATGACAGCAGAGACTTTGCCTCTTTTATTTACTGAGAAGAAAGAAAGGGTCAGGAATGAGGCAGGGGGTGGCTACAAGCAGAGGATTGTACGAGGGCCCCAACCACCACCCTGCCTCTCCCATGGGGGGGGGGGGGTAAGAACAGTGCCTCCTTTTATATTCCTTTCCTTGGAAAGATGGTTATCATGAGACATCAAAATTAACTTCTCATATTGCTTCACGAACTTTCCTGCCACGTCAAAAAAAAGTTTTAGCAGGGAGTTACAGCAGAAAAGATGTGTGGAGGGGGTAGAGAAAAAGAAAAGAAGTGTAGTAATGATGGAACCAGGTGGTGAGAAATATTCTCTCTCTCTGCCTCCTACGCTTGACACCCGCCAGTTTACAACTCAACCTTCTTTCCCCACCCCCTTTTTTTTCTCATGACGGCTTTTTATTCTATTTTCCGTCTATAGTGCGCACCCCTGATATTTTATCAGTTATTTTGGAATAAAAATGTGCATTATACACTAGTAAATACGTATTTAGTTGTTTGATGTTTAATGGTTTTACCAGATCATACAGAAAATCCACGAGTAGTACCTTGGTGGCCTATTCAAGTATTCGGCAAAATCTGCAGAAGCCGTATATTTCAGACACCCATCTGGCAAGCCTGTATTATTAAACCAACTTTGAACAGTGCAGACTATCTCTTTGTACTGGTACAATACTGTATATGTATACGGCATAAGTAGTAATGTATATTGTATACTTGCAGTGTACACTATACTAAAATGCTAGAGTTAATCTTCGAAAATGTCCACAGCAGCAAGGGATTTCAAAGTGCACATTCTCTTGACATATAACTGCTGCTTTTTGCATCAATCAAGGGTTTGCTATATGTAAATAAATTTAAAATGTGATCTACTAAATTCAAACATTGTCTATTTTTGGTGAACATGCACTCAAGTGTTTGTGTACACACGCAGGAGCCTGTGTTTGTTTACTTTTTTAAGTGTTCTTTCCTGATTTTCATCTGCTGGCTGCTATTTCCTTTAATCCGGAGCAGGGTAGATCGAAGTAGTTCCAGCGAAAAGACAGATATGAATATTTAGAGATCTTGCGGGCCGGTATACTGTACTCTTACAAGGTATTTGCCAGAATGTAGAGTACATACGACTGTATAGAGTAGATCAAGTAATGTTTTTGTAAGAGCCTCTATATTCGTCTCATCCCTCCATTTATATATTTACAAAGTAAGCAGGGATTTCCAAGCCATTCAAATACAACTATACCCGAATTACTATTAGCAACTAATTGAGTAAATACAGTAATCATATTTCCTACATTTAAAAAAAATAAAAATCAAATATCATCATTATAACAATGAAAAACTACATGGGAAATCTGCATAAACGGTATACAGGTAGTTTGCGATAAAGTGAGCACTTTAAGCCACTATCTTGTCTAGAATATTCACTACAAATTATTATTTATAGTGACCTCAGGCGTTGACATTGAAGTATGGTACAATCTATGCACTTTAATTGTTACTCAGGTAGCTTCGTTTATATTAAAAATTGACAGAAAACTAAGTATACCAAAAGGAAAAACATAACTAGGGTTTAAAAGTGCTCCCTTTATCCCAAACCACCTATACAACACAATATTCCCACTTAGTGGAGTAAAACTATTTTTATCCTTAAATGAATTAACAGTTAAAATTTGCCTTGAAAAAAAATATAATACAAAAATAATTAAGATAAACCTGTAACCTTACCCGCTCTATTTCATGTAGTTTGGACGAAAATTCTACCTACGTGAATAATGTTATTTACAAATAACTATTAACAGTCAAGTCTTACCTGTTATGTAAGTCGTGGCTTAAGATAAAATTTTATCACTACAACACATTTGTTTTCTGATGGGACTCACTTTTTAAAATCTACAATTCAAGTAAAACATCATATACTATACAACATTTTTACACTAACTACTCTCAAAAACTAATATACTAAAAATACAGTAAATCCTTACTGTCACGACCCAATTTATTACAACTTTTATATTACTACAAGTCTTAGAGAAACCAGAAAAAAAGTGGTTTAAAAAAACATTTTTGGAAAATTCAGCTGAAAAATATGCTTGTTGCACTTTTTAAGGCTGCTCCGAGGTAAAAATTTTTTAACAAGTGTGAATAGCATATATGTATGAGACATAAATTTAACATTTATGGCCACTTGCCAGTGTAGTACACCAATCTCTCACTTACCATGACTATTCACTGTAAAAAATGTGAGTATTAACGGAAATTGCATATTCTGAAGTAATGTGCTCAATATAAACTAAGGCTGATTATTTGAATGTGTTCCAAATTGCTGACTGATTTTTTATAAAATATATAATCAAAACACTATGAAATAGGTAAAGGAATTTATCAGTTTATAACTGAGGCAAATGGTGCAAAATGTGGTGGCTTGTTATGGAAACGTAAAATATTGGTGTGGATCAGCATGTCTGCAGCACAGAGCCTGCTCAAGGTCGTTGATGTTAAAACCATGTAACTAGCTCCTACCTGCTGTTGTACCCTCGGACAAGTCCCGTCATTTTTAAATGCACTCTTCACAAATAGAAAGAAACACTTTTGGAAAACCGCAATTTTCTTTAGAAAGTCTTTGAAAAAGACACAAACACAACTTTCCTCATATAAAATATGTACTCTAACATAATTATACACAAGTTTAAATTTAAAAATGCATTATTCATGTTAACTTTTGTATTAATTAACAAAATGCAGTTCCAGATACATTTTGATAACAACTTCACTTCTGTTCCTGGGTCTAACATTAAAAATTATCTTGTGTTTTATGATTAGGCTGTAATTTACAATTGAACACAACCATTTGTTCACCCAGTATCTCTGAGCATGTAGTCATTCAAAATAAATTATAATAGTTTTCCATGCACATCTATAGACTGAGGTCCTATTCGCACACCGAAATCATATTACAGGAACTGTTTTAGTTTTTTGAAAAGGTCGCTCTGATGCTACGTTACTGCTCATATTGGGTGCCTTCGCAAGCATCACGAGCACACATGCTACTGCCTCAAGTCATCAAAAGCAGCCATGACATGCAAAGTGATTAGTGTTTGTGTACTGTATTTAATTTGAACCTCTCATCTTTTCAATCCACTGGGTGCATTTCCTATGTCAATACACTCCACGGGTGCAAGATAAAAACTAAACATTTAGCTGCCAGTGCAGTATTTTCATATCATCCAGAGTAACAATTGCAGTGCTGCTTAAACACGTAACTACATTACCTATTTAAACTGTTTTACCTATTAATGTACAGCCACACCCAACTCGCCCAACGTTAAGACTGACATTGTTGTGTGTGTACCTATGTATCCTAAAAAAAATCCTCTAAAATGGAAGCAGCATTTCTGTGCACCGTATGCTTGGTATCCTTCCAGACAACAGGAATGAGAAGACCTAGTAAGCATGTATACGCTGGATTGCGAGTTGTGCACTGCAATCTCATACACTGCCTGTAACTTTATCCATGCTCCCAGACTCGGCCAGTTATACGCTGAGTGGTGCTAAACCTCTATATAATTACTACTCCAAATTAACTCCTACCACTCATGCCAGATGGCATCATTTCAATTAAGTGTATTCCGAAATTCTGGTAAAAAGAAAGTAATACCTTTGTAAAAACTGTAAATTATATTGGTGGGATAAATACGCTTAACTTTGGGTACAAAATATGTTAGATGTCCTTCTAAGTTACCTATCATTTAATTCAGAACATATATATATAAATAAAACTTTAGAGCACATAAAAAACAGATACTCTGGCAAAAAGAAAGTAAAAATGAACTTGGCACTAACAAAATGTTACACATTGCACTGTGTTAGGGAATTTTGGAGACATGGGGAGGTAAAATATGCCCATCTGGGAATATTTTTCTAATACATATGTCTAATTAAATATAAATTGAACTGACAAATATGTAATTTCTGTGTCAGATACAAATAAATGAAAATTTCACATGAAAATTATAACATTTTGGCGTATTGGTTAGAGTGGGTCAAAATGGGTTGAACACATTCTGTATCCCAACCCTTTTCCCAGAAACTGTGAAGGATCATAACAGTTAGGTTCTACTGTATTATTACCAATCTAAAAATAACTACTTAAGTATTTACAACTATTATTTACATCTAACACCACACAATCATCAGACAGGTAGAATGTAAACTCACAAGTTTTATTGTAAGACACAGCTGCTGGACAAATCATGAAAAGCTCCACAAGTGCAATCACTAACATATTCAATAATTTTTAGCATTTTGACCAAATTTTCGTTAGTGTGTATGTAAGCAAGTACAGACCAAACAGAAGTAAAACATAAAAGAACCAAACATTGACAAATAAGATGGAAGCCGGTCACACTTTCCCCAAACTGCAAGTTATCAGAGTCAATTTTAGTGAAAGGGCCAGCAAAAACAAGAACAATCTCTGATTAATACAAGATAACCGGAAGAAACTAAAATATGTATAAAATTCTAAACTATCACTTAAAAAATAATATTTTCTTGAGTAAAAACATAAAATTTTCTTGATTAATGCTGTAGTTTGAAAGTTTAGATGTAATACAAAATAAAAAGAATTTATACATATACAGTAAAACCTGTCTAAAACGGAACTCATTGGAAATCAGCAATTTTTTCCATTTCTGCAGGTTTCCTTTTTATACAGGTGAAGTAGCAGGCAAGAAATTTTTAAATTATAAAACGCACATTACGAAAGTTTGTGATTTTAATGACCTAGAACATCAAAATTGTAGAAAAACATAATTATGAACCTACTATTGTACACCGAAATACCATTCTGTACAGTGTGTGAGTCACATCTTTTACAGTACTGTATAAGTAATGTCTTCATTTGCGAGCTTGATGACCTCGCATGTATTCGTTTAACTTGTCCTGCTGTTCTCTTAAACCACTCTTCAAGAATTTTGTCTTTATTTTTCATTGTGTCATATATCTGTGTTTTCCCGCAACTAAAGTGCACCACTAACTGTTTTGGAGGCACTTTTCCTTTTTTGTATGCTTTGATCATTTTTACTTTCTCCCTAAGAGAAAGGGTTTTATGCTTTGGCATTTCATATGCTAGAATTTAAGACAGAACTTGCCACCAAATGAACTCAACTCAAACAAAAAAACACCCTTTACAATTGCCTAAGTCACTTAAGCGTACTATGTACTAAACTATTGGATGGTGTTGTGGCATGTCACGCGAAAACGTTTTTACCCCAAAAACCGCTGAAATTATTCTTGTCGTCGTTATTTAAGAAAAGAATACCCACTTGAAACTACAGATACCAGGTTTGAAAATTCTGTATGCCTATTAGAAACATAATTTTGGGGCCTTAGGAAATGGCTAAAAACTGCTTTTTTTGGTATGCTGTAAGTCTGAAAATACAATCTGAATCCATATATTGCAGCATAACGTCAGTGCATTGGTCTTTACTTCATACTACGCAAAAATAAAATTTTAGGGTCGCCGCTTAGTTCCATAGGAAAAAATGAGTTTTACAAAAACATTGCACACCAGTTTAGCCCGCTGCGAATAAAGACCATGTGCCTGTCTAGAGTGGTACTCTGGCTCTTATTGCTCCGCTGTTCGCACACGTAAAACGCGGAGGTCTCAAACCGGTACACAATACTCTTAACAAATTATACAAGTGCTGCATGTCTATTGTTTGTCAGAACTAGACAGATGACACCATGAAAAAACGCACAAGAAGACAATGCGTTTGTAATCTTCATTTGTTTATGACATGACATCTTCGAGCCACAAATTAATCTAGAATAATATATAGTACATGCAAGTTGTGGAATATTTAATCTCTCTTTGTCAGCAAAACTGGAGGAATCAAATGTTGAAAACAAAACATACGGGAAGTGGAAGCTGTGTAACACATAAAGATTTATGCAATCTATTTTGAGTCTAGTGCCACTGCTGGCTTCTAGGCACCATATGTCAAACGATATGCGCAGATAAACGTGATGCCAACGAGAATCTCTTTCACATTATTTTTTATCTATTGAAAAATGAACTGCGTGGTTTCTTTACTGTGTCAGATTCGGCCATCTGCTTCTGATATTTCAGATGTCTGAAACACTGTCACAGAGCTGTCTATAAACGAACAGAAAAAAACCAGCGTATATGGTAATAAAATACAATGAAATTTTACTTTATTATGTAACTCGCGCCATACATTCAACAAGAATAGTTTTTCTAAACGAACTCGAGTCCATAGTATGCATGTGATTACGAGCAACAGGAATATTTACTCTGATTTTCATTCCAAAATAGTCCGTTTTTGCGTTACAGAGGTTCCCATTTTATGCAGGATATAATATACAGTAAACATACTGGAACCGTAATTTATTTCCATTTGTACACGTTTCCATTTTATGTAGGGTCCATTTTGGACAGGTTTTACTATATAATTAAAGAGGACAGTATTTAGCTACTAAAAATAAACAAGAAAATTTAAATACAGTATATACATACCTACCAGTTCCTTTAAATATCACTGACAAGTTGGATCAGATTCTCAGAATTGTTTCTGCACTTTTATTTTGACAGGAAATAAATAGTCGTAATGCAGAAACAAGTTTTGACATTTGTTATCGTTTAGTTATCAAAGGACACCATGCACTCTGTTTATGATAATATTTTCTTATTTATTCCTTTGCAACACTGAATACATTCCTACAGTAACTGTCTTCATGCAATAACCAATTAAAAGAAAAAGACATGGGAAAAATTGGTCAAGACTGCTTTCACAGGCAGGTAATTTAATAAAGTGGCTGTACTTGCAGATAGAGAAAATGCAGTTGCTAGATGCTTGCTCACCTGGTATGGCCGCTCGCCAGTATGGCACCGCATGTGATTCCTCATTTTGCTGAGTTCCACACTGGCATAGTCGCATATCGTGCATTTGTGGGGTTTCTCGTGAGTATGTTTGTACCGAACGTGTCTTACAAGTTCACCTGCGGAACAAGAGGAAAAAAAAAAAGAGGTTGTTGGTGCTGGATTTGCTCACCTGATATGGTCGCTCGCCTGTGTGGCAGCGCATGTGACGCTTCATTTTACTGAATTCCACACTTGAATAATCACACTCTGAACATTTATGAGGTTTCTCATACGTGTGTCTGTACCGAACATGTCTTACGAGTTCACCTGTGGAAAACACCAAGCAAGGGTAATGGTGGGAGTTTCATGTTACAGAAACAGGAATTACATGCTGGAGTCTAAAGCAAGATACAAAAATTTACTATCAAGGTAAAGTGAACTAATATCTTCAGTAAGACACTAGTAAATAATACTAAATGTCAAAAAAAAATTTAGAAGATCTACAGTATTTGACGGATGATTTAAGTTAAAAAAAAAAAAAAATACTGCAAAAACACAGCTGTATTATGCAACCACAAGACAGGAGAAAATAAAGGACTAAAAGTAAGTCCTATATATTCTCTACAAGGCAATTGCTAAACTTTTGTTTAGTACCAAGATTCAACATGTGGTGGTTTGAAAAACTGATTCACCATAAAATGCACTTACAAGTGAATCCTAAACTAAAATTGATACCTCCAGTATGTAGACTCCTTCAATCCCATGCTTGATATTTTACAACTAGTCAAAATGTTCAGCTGTACAACTTAGCACCTTCTGATTTACCTTATACTGTACAATGGACTCCAGAGTGATTTTATTCCATTGGTTTTCATTTGATAACCATATTAACATGCTATGATCTCAATGACAATGTTTATTATGGTAATTCTCTTAATTTGGTTTAAACCAAGATGTTTTATATTGGCAGCCAGTGCAAGAAGTGAATCAAACCCTTTTGTTATGGCACATCAAACAATTAAAATGCTGAGAGATGACATTGTAAGACTTAGAACTAACTGCCAACAGCTTTACCACTCTGTTGCCTGGTCAACACCATAACACGGGAAAAAAATGAAAAGCCACATGGCAAAAATAAAAAAAATACTACAGTAGAACCCTGTTATAACGTTTCTGAAAGGACCCAAAAATGTTTACATTATAAGTGGGAAAATATTATGAAAGGGTAAATTCCTATTATAAAACAGCTTTTGGACCAAACGAAGGTAGCATTATAACCAGGAAAACATTATAAGTGGAACATTATAAGAGGGTTCTATTGTAAACTGTATTTGTAGGGCAACAGACACTAATACTCTCCCCTAACCATTCTAAGGGTTAGGGTAAAAGAAGGTGATTAGTGGCGGGGGGAGGGGCAGAAGTGAAATTCGTATAGGTGGTCACTGCCAGAGGTTTTTAGTAGAAAATGTCTTACCCAGACAGTGTTGTGTTAGTACAGTATGTTTTCAGGGCTAATAAGAAAGAAATTGCACAGTGCAAAAAACTGGAATGCAACAAGTTTTTAAAACTACCCCATCCTCTGCATTTTTTCCGTTGTAATAAGAACAGTTATAACTTTTCACTTATTTTTCTTGTATCTCGTGTCTATGATACATTTATATTTCCTTGTTTTGGACATTTAACATTTTCACAAAACATTGTCTACATTTAACACTTCATTACTGCACATTTTTCAAATTCTTCAACAACTGTAACTACAGTAGAACCCTGTTATAACATTTTTCAAGGGACCTGTGAAAAAAAGTGTTATATGCAGGAATATGTTATAAGCAGGAATCAATATTTTTACACCAATAAAAGGATATTACACAAGAGTAACTTCAAATTTGATAGTTTATGTACAGTGAATAAGCCTATAATGAGATTAAATGAGGCTATAGTTACTGTGTTATCAGAAACATGATGAATACATACATTAGTTGTATAATATAGGCTCTCCCATTTGTCTTCTGTAGATTCAGGATTATTATCTTTAGGATCACAGTCTTTAATATCATTGTAAAGTACACTTATGATACATTCCCAGACATTAATTTGTTTTTTACAGATATTTTTAGTTTACAGCTTAGTAAATTTATTGAAAATAATAGAGTTAAGAAAAATTTTACCAGAGTATTGGTTAATGTCTGAGAAAAAAATGATGTTATATGCAGGAAATGAAAATACCAGTGTTGTTATAAGCAGGAAATGAAAGCATTATGCTTTATGTAAAAATGGTGGGACCAAATAAAAGTGATGTTATAAGCAGGGTAATGTTATATCCAGGAATGTTAAAACAGGGTTCTACTGTAATGCATTCTTCGACAGCACTTGTTAGTTCAATAAGATTTCATAAGTTGTTCGGGATAAAGTCAGCACAAAAAAAAAACCTGATTAATTTATATTTTCCACCAGTTTATATCTTTCCACTGCATGTAGACATAAAACATTGTCACATCACTTTACTTACATAGGCTTGGACAATGTTTACATTTACATTACACTTCACCATGAAATGTTATCTACGACATCTTACTCATTAAATACATGGGTGTTGAATGTCTGCTGTAATCAATAGTAATCTTAGTTATAAATACCTGCGATATAACATCTTAAAATAATACTGGCTTCTGTGCATCATCTCTAATTTATACAACACGCACTATTGCAGTTACGAATCTTGTAAATTTGCGTACATTATAGGTATTGTAAAGTTACCTGGCCTCACCAGCTATGTTTTCCTGCTTTTTTTTTATGTAGTTTGCTTGACCCCAGTGTAGTCTAACACCAACCACAATGCCGGCCCACACATAAGAGTCCCAACTCACTAAGGCAGCAACCAAGTCACTTTGGTTTAATTTGATATTGTGTGCAGTGTGAAGTGAAGCCCCACATTTCATAAGTTGTCCGGTCAAAGTGATGAGTCTGTCCGGCTTTCTGAGTGTAAGTTCATTGTTTGTTCGCCGAGATTTTATATTTGATCTTTGTGGATGGCCTCAGGTAAGGAGCACATGAGGTTGGACAAAGGGCCTTGAATTCTGGGAATCGCTCGTTGCTAAGTTTCCAGCGATGGCCGCATGTATCACTCAGCCAGTGATGCCTTTGGTATATTGTATAATTTCACGTCAAAATGTTCCTTTTCAACGCAATGTAGAAATTTATGTATTAAGTATATATTGCCAAAAGTCATATATTTTAAATTGAGAGTTCTGAGCCGCTTGTGTACGGCACAGTAATTAAAAGAGTTCCGAAGGAATATGTGCGCTGGGTTGGAGGCTATGGCACCCTTGGTCAGCCATGCGTGCCCTGGACTCTCCCCAGTTCTGCTTGATCCGTGGTGAGATGAAGATGTGTCGCGACTGAGCTCGCAAGATAAGGGGTTCGCCCACGTGGCTGGGTGAACTACGTAATGGCAAGGGCCATGCGCCTAAGATGAATTAGCTTCATAGTTCATTACTTACATTTTTTTTATTTCTATCAGTTCTCCGCTTGATAGAATCACTGTAATTATTTGATTGGCGCAGTAATTTTGGGTACGAGTTTACCGAGGCGTTTGGGCATGATGTATGCGGGCTTGAAGGAACTCTTTAATTTGTAGCTCTTGCAAATGGCCTAAGTTATAACATTTTGTATTAGTAGCTCACCGGTGGAGCATGTTTTTTTTGTTGTTTTTGTTTGCTTGTAATGCCAAGTGACTTTGCGCCGAAGTAAATGTGCCCTTCATATGAAATATGATTTATTTAATTTCCGTGCTCTTGCACCCCTTCGTACCCATGAAATGCCCTGAGCTGAGAGTTCTCTCTCTACCGCACGTGATGCAGTGGTAGTTTGAATAGACAGTCTGAAAACATTTTGTATGTGGAAATTTGGGACTTAAGTACCACCACAGTATTCAAAATTGTAACTAAAAACCTCCACTATATATATATATATATATATATATATATATATATATATATATATATATATATATATATATATATATATATATATATATATATATATATATATATATATATATATATATATATATATATATATATATATATATATATATAAAACATGGCAGAAAGACACATGCAATTTAAGAATTTAAGTTCCATTCAGCTGTACTGCCATGAACGACGACGACTCGCTCAACAGAAACAATAAACAGCATACTTTCTTAAAGTGTGAAAAAGAAATAAAAAAAATTTTAATTCCAGATACTCAGTCTTGTGATTGTAAAACATAACAATTTGCAGGATTACCAACGACAATGATCTTTGAAAGAACTGTGCAATGGGAGTGGACATAGTCCATTGCGAGCCAAGAAACTAAATCCAGTTACCAATGACAAAAGTCATTTCTAATACTTTTGAATGTGTTTATCAGAAACCCATACTTATTAAATAACAGACAAATACACTCAATAACTCAACTAACTACGTTTCCAAGTGAAGCAAGAAAACCTAACTCTGATGCCACCTGTCTGTGGAATTTTGAACTATACTAGACCCCCGATTTTACGAATACTCACAGTTCCTCTCATCACATTCGTAAAATCACTACCTTCGTAAATCTGGTAGCGGCTTATTTTTGTTCCCCCCCCCCCCCATAACTCAACAGAAAATTTTAAAATTGCATTTTTTCTGCAAAGTGTCTCTAAGCCCCGTCTTGCATAGCATTTTGCGGGAAATTAATTAACATAATAATGTAAACATAAATTGATATCAGTAGCCAGATGACACATTGTTGAGCGGTAGATATGACCGACCCTTGTCCCCAAAAAACGAGAAAATCAAGATTCCGAGCGTCTTCTCGCGAGCGAATAGCCCGACTCCCGTAGCATTTAACGAAAAAATAAAGCAAGTGATAGTTTAAATATAAATTTATATCAATAGTCAGACGTCTTATGATCAAAAGAACACCGCTAAACAATAGATATGACCAATCCTTTCCCTAAAAAAATTAGAAAATTGAGATTCCGAGTGTCTTCTCTCGAGCGAATAGACCGACTTCCATAGCATTTAACAGAAAAATAACGCAAGTGATAGTTGAAATATAAATTTATATCAATAGGCAGACGTCTTACGATTAAAAGAACACCGCTAAACAATAGATATGATCGACCTTTGTTTTAAAAAAAAAAAAGAGAAAACCGAGCTGTCGAGTGCCTTCTCACGAGTGAATAGCCCGATTTGCGTAGCGTTTAATGGAAAAAAAAAGTAGGCATTCCTAACTAGTAAAATGCCCCTGTAAATTATTCACCAAAGAAAGAAGGAATAAGCGGATGTATTTATTCAATGCGCAGTTTTATATAACTTAACGTAAAAACATTCCCTCGACGTTGTTGATGAATTGTACGAGAACGTAGATACTTGTAGCGTGCAGAGCGGACAGATAGCGCAACTGTACGAACGTTCACAAGACGGCAGATAGATAGCGGCACCGTAGCATATACCGCCGTTGTTCCAAAAACGCCATTTTATGATGTTCTTACCTAAAATCGTCGAGAATTACATTTATAAGTGATTGAAAATAATCACTTTCACAGTCAGTATATGCTGTAAAAATAAATTAGGAGTTCCAGGATTACGTAATACACTAACGTCTATCTATTTTCCTAGGTCGACATACCCGGAGACAAATGTTTCTACACTGGGTAATAGGTAGCGCTATTATCGTGCTCCCTTGTGAAACCCACTTTTTACGACACACAGTAACGCATTGTTGAAGCAAAATATGTGCCAAGTTAATTGTTTTAAGTACGTATGGTGTTAACGCAATAAAGAAAAATATCACACTATTATTTATAGGGTTCGTGTAAAAAAGTAAACTCATTCGGCGCGAGACGAGAGAGATATAAGACGTCGTAAAACAGCCTAGAAGGAGGCTGTACTATAGTTAAATGAGCATATGCGCATGCACTGGAACTTTGCGTCTATAGTACGACCTCAATATAGATCCTAATACGTCGTAGTTGGAGACAGGCCGGCCGGCTTGGCACAGGCGCCGCCGCCACGCAGTTTTCAAACTGTCACTGCCACATTTTTTAACGGATTTTCGCTGTTTTTGTTTTATTTTTAATATTGTGACTTACCAAGTAATAACTACAACTCTACAATTCATATTTTAATGCCGTGAAATAGATACAGTATGTTTTATTCATTGTCAACGTAATTCCTTAAAATTTTTTTGTCGTATGATTTTGTTATTTTTTGAGGGTTCCTGATATTGTATTCGTAGAATTGCTACCTTCGTTAAATCCAGGGTTCGTAAAATCGGGGGTCTAGTGTATGTCTACAGCGCAGAATGCTAGAGGCAATTTGCAAACAGTTGATATTCGCATAGTCGCATCACTTTGTGCTGTTGCTATATAAGTTGAATTTTACAGTCTGTATGTATGTCAATAAGATCATAAATAAATATTTTAAAGTATATTAAATACAGATAGGTCAAATCCATTTGATGATCTTTCAGTAACGTTGTATTTAAATAGGAAAATTTGTACACAAAACTAAAAGTGACAACTTGCTGCCTTCCAAGCAACCATTAATGCAACTCTTGTTAGCATGGAATTTTATGCAGCAACGCACAGTGGCTTATTTAAAAAATTAAGTCTTAAGTGCTTACTTTATTATGAATGACTTGTACACACTTCTTACGCTTTAAGTCTCGTCGAAAGTGAGGTTATTAGAGGCTGTGATACACAATTTACTACAATGAAAGGAGCTGGGGCAGGATTAGGCCATGACCTTTGTTAAGGAACTATCCCAGCATAAGCCTGGAGCGATTTCGGGAAACCATGCATACCACAACCAGAGATAAACAACAAATTGCAAGCCGTTGAATACAACCACTCTTGCCATAGTACTTTGACCATGAAATGTACGACGATGGAAAACCAAAATAAGGATGACCGGAGCCAGGGATTGAATTCGGACATCCTAATTATTATTTCTCGTGATTATTTTCAACAAATTTTGTTTAGAGTTGTAACTAGCTCAGGCGCTTACACCCAACTGCTCCCCTTCAAAATGAGAAAGTCGGCTTAACGTGGAAGTGATGTCTCTGTTCTTATACGTTACCCTGTTTCACCTACAAAATCATGCATTAACCACAGTGTCACATATTTTGTCTAAAGACTCAATTCAGCGAAGTTGCCCATAAAAATGTTTGTAAATGTCTGGTTACTACTGTACACTCATTGCTAGAGACCAGAAACCAAACATATTCCATTTCTCAGACAAGCTATTGGTAGAGGCAGGAAAATTTCGCAGATTCAATGATCTGCATGCTAGAATGCACCGTCCTGTGCATACTCAAGTCCCTGACCATTTGTCTATTAGCTGCTACTCACTGGAACAACAGACAATTCACAAATAGACGGTGCTCGAATATGCAAAGGACAATAGATTCTAGCATGTGGGTCACTGAATCTGTGAAATTTTCCTGGGACTAAAAAGTCTCGTTCTCAGGTACGTAAGTTTGGTAAGACAAAGAATATTTTTAAAAAAATAAAAATTTAATTAAAATAATTGGTTATCGAGTTGAGGGACCATAGCCACAAAATTACTTCTTTCAGCAGAACATATTTTAGCACACACATGAGTTCAGCTATAGCGCTGCTGTCTTGTACACTGTAAAACCTTACTGTAGATATACTACAGTACTATTGTACTTGTCATGCTGGAACTTGAAGATGTGGGTTGACAAGAAGATTCTGCTGGTGATGTTAATATTCACTGGAGCTGGCACAGAAGATAAACTAATTTTTTATTGTAGTTATTTGTGTTTTTCACCTTTTAAATGCTGAATTATCTTCTCAAAGCCTTTCACTATACTAAATGTTTTTAAACACAGTTTACAAACATTTCACTTTCACTTTATTTGGCAGCTCAATATGATATTTTGTAACTATAAGCAACTGTTTTCATGAGACACACTTTTTTAAACATACACCGGTATGTACTTCCCTACGATTTTTTGATAAAATATAAATGTATCAGAAACTAGACACCTCAGAGATGTTATTGTGTGCCAACGATGAGAGAGTCTGCAAGCTACGAACACCTTTCCCACATGCACAGGGGCTTAAAAGAAGGAGCAGGCAGAGAGCAGCCATGAACTATGCATTTACCACTATGTACATGGTTACTCTTGAATGAGGGAAATGCATTGCTTCACCATTGTAGGGCCTCATTTTGTGTCACAATTGAGGACTCAACAGACACCAATGGTGTTATGTCAGAAGTCTGCTCTTGCAAGGACGTATCCAGCAGGGAGTTCAAATTACTACCCACACAACAACCAGAGGTAGACAACTAATTGCAAGCCACTGAATACAACCCTTCTGGCTACAGTACTTTGATCACGAAACTTGCCTAAAGATGTGGATCGGACAACATGGAACTTCGTCCAATCCAGAAGGGCCACATGACCTGCTTGGCAATTTCATTAAGACCAACCAAATCTGTATGCTTTAGAAGAGTAGGAGTAGTGAGTATTTGGAATAGATTTTTGTGACTTACAGCTTCGAGAATGTGCAGCTAGCAACATAGTGCAACAGACTAAAACCATGACAGCACTAAAAAAATTAAGAAAGGAAGACTGACACACGTTGAACACCTTGCTGTAACTGGCAATGCCAATAAGGTAAGTGGGTGGACAAACAAGAGTCTGGTTTAGTGCAAGTGTGCTCCCAGGCTATGATAATTCTCAACGTGTTCTGATTATACCAGTCCACAGTGGAGGCAATATTAAAGTATTACAGCAAACTGTAGCAAATACATCTACGTTCCCAACTCTCTCTCTCTCAGTAAATGTAAACAAAACTATAGCCTACTTATTGAGTTATTCAGAATTTGTAAATTTTTTGTGCATTGCAAACCTATAAATGTTACCTAAAATATACAAACATGGAATTATGTTCAAGTATTTTAAATTAAATTACTATAACAGTTTCTATGGACGTACAACACTGCGAGCGACTGTTGCAGAAAAAACCCAAAATAAGACAAAACCAAGTATTAACAGTCATAAACAAACATAAAACATAGTGTATATATAATACTGCAAAGGAATACGGCCATATTCCTTTCCAAAATCGTATATACGTATACTGTATGTGTTTGTTGACAATGGGTAATACTGGTTTCTCTCTTTTTTTATTACTGTGGGGTTTTTCTGCAGCAAGGATAACATTCACTAGAAATCACATACAGTAATTATGCGCATAATTTGCGCACCCTAACTTTTTGCCATCATTTAATGAATTTTAAAAAATCCACATAATTTGCACGGCAGGTTTTTCGCGCGGCGGGTGATGAAATATGTGAGGCGCGCGCTCAGTGTAATTCAGTTCCGCTGCCTTCTCGTCAAAACATGTGCGCTGTCAAGCTAGACGCGCCTGGCAAGCAGACGAGGTAGTCACTGCAGATGTACTGGTGAGTCACTGCGCTGTTGCCAGCTCACTGCGCAGTACACAGGTGCCAGTTCTATGAGATGCGCTGCACTACAGCTTGACTAACCATCAAGCGGCGCCGGCGAGTGGAATTTTAACGTGGTTTACGCAATGTTAATGGCAAATTAAACCCCAAAGAAATTACCGTATTTACCCAGGTAACATCCGCCCCCGTGTAAGACCCGCACCACACCATTTCAACATGCTCTCAAGGAAAAAAATTTTTTTTACAATATTTAGTTCCAATTTAACTGCAGTTTGCATAAAACTGTAATTAAATAAAATGAAACGTGAATTAAATGAAAGATGTAGACGTCTTATTATTTTATTAAGAATAAAAATATGATGCCATAGACGTAAATATTGCTCAGCTCCGACGATGTGTCACTGTCGGTAAATAACAATCAAACAATGGCGAGTAGGCGGCGATCTGAACTCTGTAGACAGCAGTCTGTAACTATATAAAGAGCGCGATGAGGACTAAGTTTTTTTCCCCACAACATTTAATGCCAATTCAATTTCCCTTCGAATATAAACGTAATTATATTAAATTAAATATTAATTGAATTAAAAATGTAGAGCCCCACGTATCAAAATAATGGTGAGCCGAACCGGCAGCAGATGAATGCTCTGCTCCGCGGCATCGTATTCGTATACTGCACTCTGTCGGTTGCAGTCTGTAACTAAACAGCGCACTGTACAGTGGCTCATTCTGGCGGAACAACGAAACACTATTATTCCATCTAGTTGTCCGCGCTTGCACACGCCGCGCTGTGAGTGCCTAGATCCTCAGTCCTCACTCAACAGTCCGGCCGAGCCTGAAGAAGAAGGATCTAGGCGCGCGCTCGCCATTATCATTGTTCGCCCGGTTAAAACGAAAATCCAGATGTTTATAGAATCAAACTTTACATCAGGCATAAAAGAATAATGAGCGTAATTTTACCAAATACAATAACAAGTGGAGGAGTGTAATAGAGGAGTAGTGTGGTTGAAATAAATCCTTTCAGGAGTTTGCAAAATATGAAAAACCCAACTTTTTAGGAATTTTCCGTGTATGACCCGCACCCCGACTTTTCGATAAGGATTTTGCGAAAAAAGGTGCGGGTGGTACGTGGGTAAATACGGTAATTGGACAAAATGTGAGTAAATACGGGGATGTTTCAGTTCTTTCCCAATCATAAAATCACTCATAAATTTTTTTTTTTTGAAATTCTCACATATTTTGCGCACCCCGATTTTTCAGTTAAAATTTTTGGATAAAAATTGCGCAAATTATGCGAGTAAATACGGTATGTTCATAAAGGGTTCACTTTAAATGACTAACCTATTGCAGGTATAATCACAAATCAGAGAAATTATGAAGTTTCCTAGATATTTGAAAACACACAACTAAATTATTTATTTTACCATTTTAGGTATGCATGTAGGCTCTGTTATCAAGCAAGTTAAATCTTGATGGGCTTGTAAAAAATAAATAAATAAATATATATATATATATGTATATATATATTTTGCAATGTTTGTTTCAAACAATGCAATAAGTATAATAGTTTATTTATGTGTAACAACTTTTGTTACCAATATGGTACAGTCCTGCACAATGTATGGTTTTAACATAAAATGTGGGGCTTAGGAACAAAGCCAGAGAACTAAAAAATTTTGTAATTGGAAAAAGTAACTTTTGTAACGCCACATGACGTTACAATTCTGACTAACTCAAAACAGCAACATAACAGGACAACTAACAATACATACTTACATTTTATTCACAAATTTCAGTATTAACTTAAAATTCACAAAAAATAAAAGAAAACACTACAAATGCTTCTGAAAAGGCTCATTCAGATGTTATGACATCGTGTTAACATGTTCCATTTTTAAAAACTTCATACAATGGGCTCAAAAACAAGTAACTAGCAAATTTAGCCCTACCTGATGTGGTGAAGGCACTCTCGCAGAACTTGCAGCGGTGTGGTTTTGTACCAGTGTGAGTATTGACATGATTCTGCAAAGAGGCCAGAGTTTTGAAACCTCGTTCACATACGCTACACTTGTGTGGCCGTTCTTCTGAGTGTGACTTCATGTGTCGCGACAATAGGTACCTGTGTACAACAACCAAACACAAATTTTAACTTCATTTTTTCTACTGAGTCAGTAGTATGTAAAGTTTTAGCAGCTTTAAATACTAAAATACATAATTTTCTATAACTCACTTGGTGAAAAACTTTACTGCGCAAGGCACATTTAGAAAGTGCAACCCATTTGGTACCAGTTTAGTGATGACTATAAACAGTCCTTTAATATGCTTAGCTTTAGAATATATGTACTGTTCTTTCATATAAAAAACTGTACCCTTACTTCTGCAGAAATTTTTTTTAGAAAATCCTGACACAGAACACAGATAAAACCACTTAGCATAGCCAAAGTTAAAATTCATAATCAATAAAATAAGGGAAAAAACTTTTTTATAGTTATAAAACAAAAAGTAAAAATGAAAATGCTTACTCTGAAAAGCAGATATGTTAATTGTACACAACATTCATCTCAAGCCAACTTTAAGATGATGATAATTATCTTTTAACATACCTCTTTGGACTTGTATAGTTGCAATAATTGCACATATGAGCTTGTGTGACTGTTTGTGATTTCTTTGGCACAATTTTGATAATTTTAGTTTTGTCATCCTCATCACCAGATTCCTGAAATGAAAGGTAAGAATGTTAATACAATAAAAACTAATACAGAAAATAAAACAAAAAATCATATGCATAATCCTGTAATAAATTATGAACATCAAAATCCAGTCTGGTAACAAAGTATACAAAAAGTGACTCCCAAATGGTCACTATCACAACCAACAGTTTCACTTTTTTTTTACACAAGGTAAATGATGAGAGATGAAAATTATTATCTATTGTGTGATAAATATTTCCCCATACCGATACTTTATTTATTTTAAATTATAAATACAGTAACTGCATAATCATAAAAAATAATCTACAATACAAAAATTAATGTTTGTTTGTCTTCTGTGTGTTCCTACGCCTTTCATTTGATTATGATGAAACTTTGGTGAGCTGTTGTGCAATAACCACGAAGGTTTCAAAACAAATAAAAAAAAGTAGAGGGGCAAAACAGGATACCAAAATATTTAGTACAAGACAAAAAAACTTTGATGAATTTTGCTTGCTTCCATTGTGGTTTATGGAAGGAAGGAAAGAAAGAAGTAAAAAAGGAGGGGGCAAAATCAGGTGGGTAGAGAGAGAGAGAGAGAGAGAGAGAAAAAGAGCAAAATAGAGAGAGGGACAGAGAGAGAGAGAGAAAGAGAGAAAAAGAGAGAGAGAAAAAGAGAGAGAAAAAGAGAGAGAAAGAGAGAACCATGTATAAAAAAAAATAAAGTGTAAAAAAATTTTGGTTAGTTGTGCATGTCCCACTGTAGATTTATGGGAAGGGGGAAGATTCCCACACACACATATAATATGACAGTAGTGTCGCAGTGCACAGCTGATCAGCTGCTCCGCAGTTTATGGTGTGTTGTTTTATAATCCATGTGTGCACACGCATGCACATCATGCTACAGAAACTTGGAGAGTTTTCCATTTATTTCGTGCAGAAATCACATTTCTATCTTCTTTTGTAGCTTTTCTGTGACCGACCAAAACACACACACATATGTAGCGTGTGTAAATGTATGTATAAAGTAGGTGCGAAAATTCATATTACAAACTTCAATGGCTAGTAGAGGGGACAGAGCAGACAATATCTTGAATAGGAAACCACGTCCGGAAACGTACAGTTTCCGTGATACAGCCATTACAATGTGTTGGATGTGCTGTGTGTTTGCAACTGGATAGGCAGTATGTCAGAAAAGCACCACGTCAAATGAGATGTGACGTAAGGTACAGAATTAAGGGATGTTTGACCCATTACAAAAGAAAGTCAATTTATTTGGTAAAAATACCAACGTAACAAAAAAATTTCATTTATCACACTAACACTTGTGTCAACAGTGGCAAAAAAACACATTTCTGTCCTATACAAAACTGCTCACTACAACAGAAGGTCGATGTGACGACCAGCAACAATGTTGCACACATTGTACCGATGAATCATGTACCAGTACACTCGTCTCTCATCACTCCAGGTGTCCCGTTAATCTCTTGTGGAGTGACCATAACTTGTGCCACCAGTTCTTCCTCGGTCTCGACAGAGTCTCATACACCATAGTCTTCATAAGACCCCACAGGTAATTATGGTGCAATGACTTTAAGTCCAGCGATTGTGGAGGTCATGCAATATGACAACCCTAGCCTATCCATCTCTGCCCGAATCGTCGGTTAAGATGTCCCAGAACACCATGTGTAAAGTGTGGTGGTGCGCCATTGTGTTGAAATAACAGATCTTGACGGACATTCAATGGCACGTTATTCAAGAACAGAGGCAATACATCCTATAAGTAGATCAAGTAAGCAGCACCCGTTTCCCTCGTTGGAAGAAAGTACGGCCTGATCACTTGACAAAGTAGAATGTCTGCCCACATATTGATTGAAAATGTGTGTTGGAATCCCCCAACATGCGTCATATGCTGATTTTCATCTGCCCAGACACTGCCGTTTCAGGAACGGGCAACATGCATGTTTTTTTGTAATAGCTGTTTTACAACAGTTTTTGTATCAATATCATACCTGCAAAGTCTTACTGCTAGAAAATTAGTCTTACAGAAGTTACAGCCTAATGAAATTAGCACGATTTGAACGCCTGCCAAAATACGCTTCGGCCGGCCCAACCCGTCGTGACGTCACTACCCAGGCACGAGTCAGTCTGCTCCACGTACCCAATACACTATGTTTACTTAGCGCGCTTCGTGCCAGAAAATGGATCCAGATATGGGAAATTACAGAAAATAAATGACTCCAAGAAACTGTAAATGATGCATTGTGCCACGGTGCACGAATTTGTATGAAAATTCAACAGATAAGGTGTTTATTCATGTGCCAAAGGACACAGACACGAGGAATATCTTATGGTTCAAAGCAATCACACGTGATTACAGTGACATCTCATAGAAACCCTGTGTTTACGTTTGTGAAAACCATTTTGATGTAAGTACACATTATACAATACCTGTGTTATTTTTATTATAATGTTCTAAGAGAAATATTACACCTGCATCATTATCCTGTATTTTTTCTGGTTGTGTTATTGTTAGTCCTATGGTTTTGTGATTGTTCGTAAAAATCACTATATGTTTTCCCTAGAACACCAAATAATAAAATAAACATCTTATTTACCATAAAGACATTAGCATTGTTGGCCCTCCTGTAAGCTATTTAGCCTATGGTTTTTCGATTTTTCACGAAATGCTTTTTAGGACCCTAATACAGATATGCGGCTGTGAAAAATACATTACGTGTAATAAATACAATGCTAATAAAATGCTCATTTTAACTAAAAATATTCAGTAGCATTCAGTAGTGGCCGGTCAATGTTTTGAGCTCAGTGCTCTGAATATGTCCTTCACCCCCTCCCCCGCTAAATCGCTATACTTTCTTTCCCTGCTAATAATCATATTTTTAACTCAAAGGTATAGAACTTTTGCTTTACATGTATTGAGAAATTGCACTGCGTTGCCTGCGTTTCATGGCAAGCAGTAATGCAGCCAAGAAAGTGTGTGTAAAAAAACTTTCAACTTAAAGATGTTATCTACAATGTATAGGTACTCGTTAAATACACAAGCAATGGATACCACTAACGGCAAGTTAGTATCCTACAATCTCAGTTTCTGTACATTTGTTCTTACTGCGTTCCCTCTGTGTTTCCTCACGATTAATGTGAACCCGACTCATAGATAAAATGCCAACAATATCGCATGTGAGACGTCTTAAGACTACATTAGAGTTTGACTTGTCTAAATGCAAACTCAATTTTATAACACACGCGAAGTAGGCCTACGCATATCTTCAGCCCCGCATCGGCATATCATTTTGATACAATTAATTAACTATCCCGAAAACTATAATAAGTAAATAACTCCTGCAATTATGAAAACTAGACCTTTCATGTGCTTGTCCACTCGAAAATCAACAAATACACTGCGCAGCTCTTTTTATTATCAGCTAGGCCTTAGGCCTACAATATTTATGATTACAATTACGATACACGTAAATAAATGTGTGCAGTTCGTACCACGTCACATTCGGAAAAGAAACTTGCCACTAATAAACCACCGACACAAACCTTAAAATATTTTTCCACTCACCGTCAAAAGCAACACAGAATTTTCACAAATATGAATCAATATTGCAAAATTCGACTTACCAAATTATCCCATCACAATGCGTCGGTAATGTATCCATTACGACAAATACTAATAACATAGATTCTGCGGCAGTTCGTTATTTATGCACAGTATCACGACACTGACGCCCACAACTTATACATAGTTACGTACTATTCATACAAGTTATTCTAAGTCAGCTACACATCCATGCGACACCAAAAATTACTTTGTTTACAAGTCTGCAATGTACAAACACGTGCGCGACGCGAGCGGCCATCATTGTCAACGCGCTTACGTAACTGTCGCGCGCTTGCGCAGTAGATAGCAGGGCTACTCTGCTCATTGCACGGAGCAGGTGTTGTTAAAGGCGAGGTTCCCGCGTCTCTCTAAGCCTCTGGCTAGGACAGGGGGTAGGAAAGGGGAGAGACAGCCGTGCGCTAGTCCGTGGGAGCACCGAGCCAGGTTTACACCATAGAAAAGGGCGGCTTACACGAACGAAATTACTTGAGAAAATTCCGTCCGCATATAAAACTTAGCGCAAAGCAGTCAATCTCTTATGAAGTAAGGTTAGTAGTATAAATTGTGTCACATTACCTGAAATTTAATAAAATTAAGTACACAATAACTCTGTAAAAGTTTACTCAGTGCTACAGCACGAGAGCACGGCCTTACGCACTGCCACTGGTAGCATTTATAAAACTGTGCCTATCAATTTTATAGTATACCACACCAAAACAATTTTAAGTGCCTACTTAACGCTACAGATTTTATGAGAATTATTTATAAACACAGGAATAAACAGTAGCCGATTCAATATTGTAAAATTGTTAGTGGCCTAAGAAATATTTTTTCTGTGTAACTTAGTTCTTTTAAAGACAAAGAATAACATATGATCATAGCTATTTGTTGAATTTAAGAAAATAAATTCAATATTACTTCATTTAACAATTAATTTTAAATATTCTCTCTTTGTCTTGTAAAATTAGTATACATATTAAAACCAATTTTTAACAACACGGGGTGAACAGTTTTACAATATTTGCCAATATAGACCTATATACTAAAAATGAAAATAATATTGCATATTCTATAATGATAGTTTTTTTCACCTATAGAAATTAATGAAGTACATGTACAGGTCCTCACATGATAATATTAATAACATAACAATAAAGTCTCGATTATAATACACTCTTAGTCTAGCATAAAAATTATTCATGCATATACATTAAGACCTCAATTTGTGTATTATTTACTGAAATATTTTACATAGACATAACAAATATATCATAAAATAACTTGCTGAAGCTTCACATACCCTACAGCTTTCCTTACTTGATCTTTAAACTATTTTTAACTTGTAATTAAGGGTTGTATCTTTGAGCGTGGGAAAATCGGGGCGAAGAATTTTTCGCGCCGGATCAGAGCCTAGAGGCGTGGTTTGTGGCGCGAGGCTGTGGGGTTTCGACAAGCAATGGACGGAGAGTGGGGGAAGTCATCTTCCCCTCCATAGGACAGTGCGTGATTCGTGGCTGGCCAGCCACAGCCAGCGTTACAGATAAGCTCTCCGCTTATCTAAGTCGTGCGTTGTCTCGCTCTCGTATTACTGTAGGCTACCTGTTTGCGCTACTCACTCCATATGTATAATTTTTTGTGTGTGTGCGCATGCATGCAATTGCCAGTGCGCGTCTCTACATTTTAGAAGAAAACTGAAGTCTACTGGACGTGTATCGCGACGATGTAATTACCATACTTACAGATGCTTGGATTTGACTGCATTGTAACAAGGGTTTTACGACAAGTGATGAAAGGTCACATGCATAGCTACTGATGCATTCACGAGGGAGATTTGCGCAGTTTTTACTAAAACTGAGATATTCTAAGTCAGAATTTACATTGTGATTCTAAACCTGCTATAATCCGCTTTTTCTGTATTCTTTTTATAGGATATGATTCGGACATTCTTCTACTCTCACACTGAATTACTTTGTGCGAATATCCGTTGGACGCGTTAGGAATTGAACCCGGGTTGATTAGGTTCAAGGCAAACGCTGTGGCCGCTGCACCACCGCGGGCTCAAATATTACAAGACGATATCCAGCTGCACTCGACGAGTGTTCTGGCAAATAGAAGATACAGTGCTTCGAGTGCAGTCCAAGAGCAGAAACTGAAAGACCCTATTACTTTGTCAATTAACATAGTTTGAAAATCGTTAACTTGCTGCTGCGATTAAAATAATAAATCAAGACTTTAAGAAATAATTCGGTTCAAAATAGTAGGCAAATTAACTATTTATCTGTATGATTGATGGCAGAGAATTTGCATACCAATTGCCGTCAATTTTTTCAATAAATCTTCGTAGTTTTAACGCAACAACACAGACCAAACTTACAAAGTATAAGGAACAGGAAACCACATGATAATACAGTCAGCAAATAATTGGGCCTACATCTTCATTTTTTTTTCATTTTATTAATATACAGTAATTAAATTACTGCAAGGTATTGTAGTACATGAACAGAAATAATAACCTGGTTAGAGAATGTTGATGTATAATTGGCTAATAGTCTCCACAATTTTTGTAGTGGCACGCCCAAGAAGTATGTAAGGGTAGTTAGACTATCTATAGTGACATCATAGCCTATATTTATTGCTGCATTTAAAAAATTTTTACCACTGTTATTAACCTAGCTTTTAAAAATGTTTTGCTGGAGTGTTGTCTTCCACATGCTGCCAGCCATTTTAGTAATAATAGCGACTGTACATAAATATTACCTACTGGTAATGAACAGTACTTGAATCCAATTGTCAGATACTCTCGTAAAGTTGTCGGTTATACTTGTATTTACACACCTAAGTCAAACTAACAACCACTTTGAACAAAAGATGTAAAGTAATGTGGTAACAAAAACACTCCTTGGTCTATAACAACATTTTAAGCAAAATAATTTCATAAGAAAGTTTATCATGACTAGGGTAGTATTTCCTGCGTAATCGTCAATAAAACACAAAATTTACCTCGAGATAATATATAATATTTACGCTCCATGGTTGGTCATCCGGTAACAGTGCATCTATGAACAATTTTCAACATACAACATTATTTCATCGCTGAAACATAGTCGTACTCAGGCAGTTATTTATAATTCGCAAATATTAATTACTTAGGCACATTCTAGCAAACGAAGTTGTGTAATATAATCACAAAGCAGTGTAATTTTTAGGAAGTATGAAACATCTTATGAGTTAAAAACTAAATAGTTTTTTTGTGATTCTAAAATCTGTGCAGTAAATCAGAAAAGATACAATATAGCATGGAAATTTGACTATTACCTGCTTTCTGAAACATATGTCTAATTCTCTCTTTTGGAGCATGTTCTTGCAGGCAAGCTGACTTATTGTTACGGAGCTGGTATGCATAATTTATTGGCTTTTTTGCACAATTGTTCCCTGATCTCTATACTTCGCGTATGCCTGGGGTCTACAGGTTCTGGGAGCAAACATATAGTTCATAGAACTTGAACAATTTAGGTTCCATTTCATTTTCACAGAATTTGTCATCTCTTTATATTCTTAGAACTACCATTTGTTGTTGTTCTGATGTCCAAATTCCAAAAAGGCATACATTTCGATCTGTTATGTGCAGCTGTCCAAGTATTTGGTAATGGTAGTTGTGTCTTTTTTCAGCTGCAATTGGTCACAAACATGTGACAGATATTTTATTTTTCCTTCTGTAACTGTATCTGAAACTTTTTTTGTCAGCTGCTGAAGGAGGATATTATATTTCTACTAGCCCATCTTGTCCTATTTGGCCGTCGGACATTTATCGTAACATTTTCTTGTACCTCAAGTTGTTTCAATGTCGTTTATTTCCGATTTCTTCCCATGTTCATTTGCCGGAACATTAAGTAGACCTGTAAGAGTATGTAATGATTTTTTTTACTAAATTTTTACAGCTCGTTTTGAGCCTTCTACGACACACCTTTCCAAATTTGGAAGCAGTTAACAATTTCCGTCGCATCTTAAGCTAGTTTACGCTACCTGCTTGCAGTAATGTATCCTTTTCCGGCTGGTGCCTTTCTTTTTCAGTTTGGGCAGAAATTTCAACTTTTCACTCTCATATACTTTCGAACTCATATCAGGTCGTGGGCAGTGAGGACCATAATCTTTGTCAGAAAAGCACTTCGCTAACGAACTTCTCGGAAATGATCGCCGACACACCTTCTGGATCCTGCTTTTTTCGGCTTGTAAATTCCTTCTTAACTTTCTTCTGAATTCACTCGGTTTGCCACTTTGTTCGGACTCATTCCATTATGAAGTGTTTTGTGTAGGAAACAGTGTGATATGTTTGTATTATGTGCTACGACTGCTGCAGCATATCGTCCTTGGTAGGACCTTTTTGTTGCGTAGTTTATTCTTTTTCCACCAGAGTACTTTGCAACTATGGAGTTAAATTGTTCCACAGCATTGCTATCCACATTATATAACAAACTCCGTGAAATATTTTACTAAGAATTGTGCAGCTTCCATTATTTTACTGTAAAGGCCACTTTTTTGAAGCTGTGGTACAAGGTTTTCTTCGTCTTGTTTGTGGTCCTCACTAAAATAACCTATTTCGGTACACTGCTTACGTTTGCCAAATACATGACTTGGTCCATTTTCTATCACAGCTCTTAATCCCAGATTCTTTTCTTCTGTTGTTGTATCTTGTAAATTCCTGAAATAAATTGCCTTTTTTTTACACCAGACACTAATTTTTCAACTTTTCCTGCAACAATCTTTATCAGACTTGCTGTTCCAAGTTTACTGTTTTCAGTAGCAGAAACTATGTTTTCTTAAGTTTCTGAACAGATGGTTCCTACATTCAATTTTCTCAACAGTTGTGTTTTTGTATCGTCTTGAGTCAAGGTTTTTTTATAAACACTGCTGTCGCCATCTGCAATAATTTTTGCGAATTTTACGTTATGTTCCACCTCGTTTTGTTTGAACCCATCACATATAATTTTAGATTCCATACTACTAGAGCTACCATAATGGTTTTTTAAGCATTCGTGGGGTTTAGGATCTTCGCCAACAGGTAATCGGGCACAAACATAACAATATTTATTTGCTACTGCCATGTACAGTACTTTTCTCGAATGAAAATCCATTATTGCAGCAATTCCAGACAGTGTATTATATTTAGTTTTGAAGACTTTTGTACCAACTACCATCAACGACTACAGACAAAAGCGGCACACCGTTTACATCAACATCTCCTCTCTCTCTTGCTATGACAGCTTCCTCTGCATTTGCTTTCTTCATTTCTTCAGTTGCTGACCTCTCCCATCCTTCACACACCTTGTTATGATATTTCGAGTATATGCTTGTAGACATGCATGGCACACCCATAGATGCGCAAGATTCTTCCAGATTGTAAAACCCTCAACCTATGCTCATGATGCCAGCAGCTGCCCTAAAGTTGACATCCAAGTGTAATGGGCTAGTATCATTTGTGGGTACATGAATGACTTTATTGCACATGTTGCAATGGAAAGTAATGTTAGAATCCAAATCTTGCCTCTTCTCTCCAAAGACACTCATGTTTGATAACGAACAGCCAAAGTTTGGGTTGTGTGCAGCTTCTTTGGGTAGTTGCTGTATAAAAAAACATGATATCCACGATTATGGCACCTTCAAGCTTGAAATCCGAACGTTCCAGATTTCTATTTCTATCTACAACAAATGATTTTTCTTTCTCATCGGAAGAGAATGGGCTGCAATATGCACCATTACTATCGATGTCAGTAGGCACATGTTCGGAATTACATTCTGCAGAATCTGCCCGAGGAGCAACAACACAAATGTTTGAAGCATTCCATTCCAATTCGTTACAAGCAAATGCGGAATCGCGTAAAGGCACATCGTGAGGATTTTTTTATTGTGAACCTGAAGATATACAGTTTGTCAGTGGCACAACTTCTGATCTTGAGTTTTCTGTGAAATTGCTGTATGGGATAACATATCAAAAGCTGTTGTATTAATTACCAAAAGTAAAAAAAAAAAAATACATATTTAGCATGAAGCGCTGATTTTATGGCACCAAACAAACACTCTCCTCCAATCTTAAAAGTAATAAACAGTAGATTCAAGTAGCAAGAAACTACAAATTGTAAATACCTACTACCAACATGTTAGGTATATATGCATACATAAGCATACCGCATGTTATTTTTTCATTCAAACAATACGCACCAAGTTGTGTCATAATTTAGACAAATTTAAAATTAATTATGGGTGTATTTCGACAGAAATGAACTGAATATGATTGACGTGCTTTGTTTCGTCAATACTTTCCTTCTATGCAGGAACTTATGGATTTCGCAAATAGAATAATATTACTAGGAGGAGTAAACGAAATTATGCACAATTTATCATTATAGTTCAATATGAATTTCGGTGCTAATAATTTTAATAATATAATTTAGTCCCAGTGCCTAACTTGGAAGGCTTGTGGTATAATATAGCAACAAATATATTGAAATAATGAATACATTATTGTAACCATTTTAAATAAATGCTGTACCTTTGTTTCCTCGTGAAAGTTACGGCTGCTGTTTCGTAAACTATATCTGAGCTGGCATTGGCGAAATGTTATTCAATTAGGGGCCTACTTCGTTGCCAGAAACACGTGAGGACCAGTGCAAAGTGCCTGTTTCTGTCTCCAGTAATTGCAGCAACATAAAATATTTAGGAGACGACCTACTTTAAATTTCATTTTGGACGGTAAAAAAACCGTAAATTTTACAGTAGATAAACACGACAACAGTTATACCGCGAAAACAATTCGAGCGAAATCAATATTCAAATTGGTGAACGGAATTCAACCAGAACACAGAAGGCAGCAGGGATATCACTGACACCCACACACCTCGACCTTGAGCACTATCAAGCCAGCCGACCATCACTTCCCCTCCAGCGCCGACAGGCTTCCCCCACCCAACGTGGTTTCTCATGAGCTTTGCGTGGCCCCGCACGCAGGCAGCACAAACCAGACCCCTAACGGCACGGAAAATGTCCGTTTTCGCTCAAGAATATATCGATATTTATCGCGGTGACCATATAATATTATTACACCATTTTATTCACATTGATGCATACTTTCCACCTATAATCATAGTTTTTCGAAAATACTGATACGTAACTTGTAAATTAAGTGTAATGTTTCTTGTATTTACCATTTTTTTTAAAGTCTTAATATCAAGATATTGTAAAAATTGAAACTGTAGGTGGAAAGCCACATGTTTCTTCTTATCGCATAAAAAAACTGGACTCTGTGGTATGCATGGTTTACGATAAAAGCTTGAGAAAAAATGACAATGTTTTCCGAACTGGCATGGGGGGTAGATACAACTCTTAATCCTGATCAAAAAAAAAAAAAAAAATTCATTATTTTGAAATCATGCATGTTGTAAAAATCCTCAGTGTATCTAATGTAACTAAGTAATGAATTATTGATGCACATAAACTTTGTTATTACAAGTATAAATTAATTTTACTAGTTGTATTAATTAGAATGTGAGTTGTCTTTAAAAAATTATAAGAATAGTATTAAAGAATAGTAATTTTACTTCACATTTGCAAATTAATATTCCTATTTCTTAAATACTAATTTAAAACAATTACGTATTCAATAAAATAATTGTTTTCAAATACAGTTACGACAGACGTAGATAGTACCTGTACATTGTAGAGAAGAATATATCACACTGTTCACTAATATCGTCTACACGTTGAGGGACACGTTAGGCCTAATATTCTAAGAACACTCCACGAGCTGTCACAAGTGCAGACAGAAGCCGCCTGCCTTTTTGGCCACAGAGACTCCATTGGCCGTCATCTCGGGATCGTTCCTTACCAAACGTGCAAGACTTAAAAAACAAACTGATGTTCGTTTATATATATATGTATATTGTATAACTTCATATTACACACTATTATGTGAAACTAGATTATAATGGTGTGGTAAGATGGAACGAAAATGTTGAAACGACAATGTTCAAAAATGTTATTCAGCAAAAAAATTGATCATCATTGCATTTTCTGACATGATTGCATATTAAAATGTCATTAAACTTTATATTTTTAAAAATATAAACGTAGATAGTTATTTGGGCCATACATGTAATGCTGAGGATCGCGAGGGTAAGTAAGGCTTTCAGTATGTACCGTACCTGTGTTATTTATCCACTTTTGTTTCTTCGCCACAATTTGAGTTGAAATAATGTAGTACCATGACAGTATCAACTTATGGTAAGTTATCCAACTGTGCTTTACATAATTGTTACCCATTTCTTCCAAATAAGGCTAATTGTATGAGATGTAGCCGTATTTTACGTGCCGGCCAACAACCATATACCTAGCGCCGACGGAGTGAGCCGTGCCTAGGCAGTGACGTCAAGCCAATGTGGGAGCGTTTCACTGTCACATGACAATCGCCGCGTAAATCGCTACTTTTAATTAAAAATAACTAACTTTACACTAATATTTATGCAAAAAACAACGCAAATATACACTTATAGTTGTGTTAGAATGCGTCCCTTGCAATATTAATAATATTTATCACACAGGCATGTTGCCCATTGCCCCTAGTGAATTTACATTCATCAATGAACAGAACTGCTCATGGAAAGAGGGCTCATCAATGCAGCAGTGCAGAAACTATGTGCAGAAGTTATCATGCGGTACAAAATCAGCTGGTTGCAACACCTGTACCCTATGGGGATGGTAAGGATATAGTTGTTGCTCATGTAGATCCTCCAACACTACTCATTCAGAAACATCAAACACACGCGCAACTATTCACATTCTTGTTGACGGGTCCTGCTCAACGTAGTGCAGTACAGCCTCTTCCAATTCAAGGGTGCAGCATCTATATGGAGCACCACAGTTCCTCCTCTTGACTGTGAAGCTTGTTCTCGGAGCAGTTGCACAATTCTGACAAAAAGGGTATGCAATGGAGTCGTGCATTGTGGATATCGCTCTTGATACAACTGATGAGCTGCTCTTCCATTCCCTTCCGCTGCAGCATACCCGAACGTCATGTCTGTGTATTCTGCAAACGTGTACAGTCTTGTTGATTGGAGACACACAGGCACGTGAATGGGGATCCAGGCATAATACTACAGCACGGTAAATGTCACATGCCATCAGGTGATCCTCTGCTGTCCCATAAGGTTGCAAAACAACATCGGCACAATGTAAAGGCTGTAGCAAGGAAACTGTATGGATATAGCATCCTGTTCAAAATATTGTCTGTTCAGTCATCTCTACTAGTCCTAGAAGTTTATTACGGTAATATGAATTTCTGAACAATCTGTGTGCATGTTGTGTGTGTATATATGCATGTGTGTCTATATAGTTTAAAGAGTTAGCACTCACGAGGGCTTGGGCAAGGCGGTCTATGCCACCTTCCCTTCCTCTACTCTGTATCTACAGCCCCGGCATCGAGACAGCAGATTGCGCCCCTCCTCTTGCCCCTCCCCCTGATTCGCTATTTCTAATCACATGTGGAGTTGGTGGAGTGCACCCCACTTCTTTTCTCCCATCTTCCCACCCCTGGCAACACGGACTACTCGTGCGTAGTGACGTCACAGATGTTATGAATGAGTGGGCACCTGTCAGTCATCTGGGACAAGAATTCAGCTCAGACGTAACTGAATGTTCCAGCAACACCCAGAATCTTCAGCTTACATCAACTAGCATGGTCGGCGAGGTCTGATTAAATTAATTAGGATTTAAGGGAAGATTACCCGTACATAATATCTGTAAGTGTTTAATTTGAAAAGGGTGAATCCTGAGTGTTGTATACTTAATGTATAGTCCAGTAAGATGCCAAATGTTGAACTGTCTGCGTAGAATCCCACCATGTCACAGGCTAGCTGATTGTCAGGTGAAAAGAGAGTATAAGAAGTATAGTGTGAAAAAAATGTGAGAAATTTGAGTCCCTTAGTTGCTACACATTTTTCCACTACCTCTTTGCAGGACTAGGATTCTAAAATGTTTGGAAAATTTGGTAAAAAGGAAAAAAAAAAAAAATGGTATTTTCCCAGATTTTCTGAAAAAATTGGACATTTTTTTAAAATTCTTGTGAAGTTATATTAAACCTGTGGTGGCTAAATAATATATAGTAACTTTTATAAGGTCAATAAAATAAGGAGAAAAGCGGAGAATTGGCCTGTCTGATTCATTCTGAATGTTTACTTACTAGAAAGGTGTAGGAATGTGGAAAGATAGAGAATTGGAAGTTCCACAAGAAGAAAACGGATAATCATTAAGTTGATAAATGTAAAACAAGAGCAAAGTTCACAGTTTAGCCAGTTGATACCAGCAGCAAGATAATCAACAATTATCTTGGTGTGTTACTTGTGAATTTGAACTACAAAAGAATTTTTATTGTAAATGAAACTGTTTTCCTGACAGAGATTGTAAGTTGGGTATGAATAAACATAACTATTTCTGGTCAGTTCATGTGCATATTGATTACATTTTTCTATACCAATACTTACTGGTTATTTTATTTTCGTAGTAGGATATACTATGTGTATTGGCAGATAGGCCCGAATGTTTTTATTGTACGAGTATTAAATTAAATGTGTAGCGATCTTATCTTTTTACACTAAAGTTTCTGAATGTGCATGACTATTCTCCGTTCATTCTAAGTTGAGTTCTGAAGTAAACAAATAACGTAATATCATTGCACTTCGCTAGCTTCTAATTGGCTCAATTTGTGTGTCGTGCCGACGTACTACTTCCAACCGACAAAGGTGTGTACAGCCGGCATCATAGGAAACAACAACGCCGTATATATTAAAACAATATTGCGTGAAAATTTCGTATATGTTATCGACACAGGGAAACAAAAATTACACAAAAACTTGATAAAAATATCGACATCATGTGCAATTACTGTGTATTTCAAAATTTAATAGTAATTGTCAAGTCATGACTAACGATTGTATTCAAATATTCCGGTATTAACATAACGAAAATTTGGTACTACATGCAGAAAAAAGTTGTCAACAAGATGAGTGATTAAACTTACTGTAAAGTCCTCCTGGATTATTTTGTACTACGTTTTGGAAAAATTACATTTTATAAATCACCAAACAATATGTCGATAATTTACGACACATATTGTTTTTTTATATATAAAAGATTGCTATGCGATATTTTTATTCTTGCCTTAAAAACATCACCACAGTTTGTTCAGTATTGAAGACATATATCCACGTTTCGAAAACCATGCAAGACATTTTCACTGTTCATGTCCAGCATCACTTAACCTAATCTGCAAGCGACGTAAATATGAACCGACGCGAGGAAGGAACAAAACATAACAAGGAACTTTGGTTCGGACCACGCGGCTGTGGATCGGATGAACTGGAATGGAAAATGGACGAACGAAAGAAAACATTCGCAGTAACAACAACATTGACGCGTTAGCATCAAAAAATACTTTGAAAAATAAAATATTCTATCTGACTGTGATATTTCTGACTAATTTTTACTGTATTACTGAACTAAACTTTTGGTATCTTCAGAGTATCGTACATCTCTAAATACTGGCAAGAGTACCAAGAAACTCGTACGTTTAACAGTGCGTCAGTCGTTAAACAACTCGTGAATCCACTGTACGGACGTGTCGTCCGCTAACTATAATTAAAGTAATAAACATATAGCATCGTAGATTGTGTTTGCAACGTCTGTATATTTTAGATATTTGTTAATAAAACTCTCTCAAGTGATGGAGTGGTAAATTTATATGTACACGACAGATAACAAAGATCTATTTCTTATGCAAGATCACAGTGCACGGCGGTCGGCAGCCAATGAACATGTTTGTTTATAATTTGCTTTGTTTATCCTAAAACTCAACTAAGAGTGAACGGAGAATAGTTAGTTTATTATCAAGTGAATGGAGAAAATATCCCCAGTCATTTTAAAATGTATGCAATCTAAAGTTGTAGTTAGTTTCAAAAAATTAATACAGTAATAGGATTTCACATGTTACGCAGTGATAGGGCAGTACAACCTTCTTATACAATACTGAAGGCACCAAAATTGAGGCGGTAGCTGCAATAACGTCCCATAGGCCCTTTTTCGGGAGAATGTTTTAATCGATTCTCCATGGTTTGTTCCATGTGCCTACATATTTTCATGGAGAAATGTTAAGTCGTTATGTAGGTATTAAGTTTTGTTTACGAAAAATAATGTATTGCCCTATGGGCCCTTTTTAAGGAGAACTTACTAAATTAACGTATACAAATTTTCATAGAGAAATGTTCATCTTTTAAGTTTAAAATGAAGTTTAACACATGTTTATTCTTTGTCTATGAACTTAGCAGTCATTGTTTACATGCAAAGTGGTTGTAAATGTAGTCAGTACCTTTTATTGAGAGTTTGAACATGAATGAAACAGTATTGCATAGTAGGAGCGAAGTGTTACAAACACAAGTGACAAAAGGGGCAAAATATAAACCAGTGGACACATTAAACTGGAAGAGATCAGAAACTAAAACGAAAAGGAACTCGGGAGAAGGTTATGTATCTCACTCAGGTAAACGAGTTGCAAGTAAAATGTTTAG
>PNEQ01113495.1:0-27090 GCA_003012365.1 Medauroidea extradentata
GTAGGTGACATGGAGGCGCAGTTCTGCGTTCCGCGAAAGGGTTCGCGCGGTTCCAACAGACTGTTAGCCGAAGTACACTGCGTGGCAGAGCGTGATCTCTCCCCTCGCCCATGGGGGCCGGGCGCCGGGATGGCCTAGGCTAAGAGGCACCGTGAACAAAGAAAGCCACACGAAAGTGTGAGTAAACATAGTATGTAGCAGTAAGCTCATTTTCAGGTCGTGATACAAGGAAGTTTTGCTTGCGTCAAACAGCACTGGAACTGCCGTCTTCTACCACCGTCAATGTAAAGCTGAAATCATAATAGTTAGAGGCCCGGATATTTCGCGGGTTCAACGCCCAGCACGCTAGACTCCACAGTCCTGTGTGCACGGTCGTCAGCTATATTTGTTCATTGGCTGCTGCTCCAGTGAGTGAGCATTTGAACATTTGACGATGTAGCGCAGGAGTCCGTGAGCGTTTTTTACGCATGTCTGCCATTGGTTTGGAGTCCGCAAGGTCACGTTTAAATAAACAATGACCCGATCGAAATAGTTTCCAAGATGTACATAACTTAGAAATCCAACCTCTCCTCAGTTGAATCCGCGAAATTTCCGGGGCTCTAATAATAGTGCGACCTACGCAACGTGAAGTACGCAACGCTAATAAAATAACTTGTCAGCTAATCAGCGTCGAGTGGGCCGTTAGCACGTCCTTCTCGACGCTGATTGGCTGACAATTTATTCGCACATTTCGCGTCGCGTCTATTGCGCAGCTGTGATTCCATAGCTTCAGAGCGTTACGTGACAAAAATGCGCAAATTTTATATTCTTGATCTTAGGCTTTCGTGGCCGTAGTCATTGGTATCTCTTGGCTTGTGGGTTGAGGCCACGTACACATCGGTCCAGGATGTGGTCTCAACCCAGAAGCTGAGATAATTATGCAAATTTATATTTGTACAACATAGTGTTCGTCTTACAGACGTTACTGGCGACTACATTTTACACTCTAAAACTTTTTAAGCTCTCGTAGTATTCCCATAATGGCATGTCAACGTCAAAATTTGCAAGTTTCAGGAACATACACACAACAAAAATCAACTTACTTACTCGAACAAAATAATTTACACTGAATTTATATGCTATTGTATGTATGCTAAAAATAAAAAAAAATAAAAATTAATTTAAAAAAACAAAGGGACTTTGTTGTGTGTTTTAAAATATTTTAGCACATGGATCGTGGTATCTAATTCAGTGTAAATTATTTTATTCGACTAAGTCAGTTGGTTTCTGTTATTTGCATGTACCTATAACTTGTAAAATTTGACTTTTAACATGCTGCTATGGGAATACTACGAGAGTAAAAAAAATTTCAGAGGTGGAAAATGTAGTCACAAGTAAAGTCTATAAAACTAACAGTGCGTCGTACAAGTATACAATTATGCATTTTTGCCACGTGAACACTTAATGAGGAGCTCAAGTACCACAGACCTCAGTTATGGCTAGAGACATGCAAAATTCGCGTTATCATTTGGAAGCAGGCTAAACTTCACTTTCCTATACATAACAGAGCATAATATGTATTCAATTGGCTACGAACTTTTATGTGTTGTAATTTGAGTGTGTTACGTTTTTACAGAGATTGGCCTCTCTACCGTGTAAAAGCATTCTCCGCGGCAAGTCACGACAATATCGGCCAGCGGGAGACGTCGAGCGAGCCTATAGTTACTTGGAATCTAGCCAGCTGTCAGAAAATAACGCGAATTTTGCATGTCTCTAGTTATGACAGCGTATCTGTGACAGTTTGATATCGATATCTCTCAGTACACGTCCCGCCACTGTTCTTCTAGATTCAATAGATTGAAGTAACAAAGTGTTAAGGCTTGGATTATCCCAATCTGCCAAACCACCGGTAAAATGAACCAATAAACTGTGGTATTGATACTATAGATTTACATTCACATTAAACAGGTTCATCAAATTACTTGCATGCTCGGCAGTCAAGAGCAACAGACCAGCTAAATTGAGAAATTTAAACTACTGTGAATACCACTGCCCTACCAAAAGTCATGCCGCGGACGTTTCTATTCGCCTACGTGTCTTGAAATATTGTAGATTTTCTGCAGGATAACCTAACGCAACGGTCATGCGAGATATATATTCAAAAGGTGGATTGCAAAGTCAAGAGAGAAAAATCTTGAGGCAAAGGTGAAACTAAGGCGAACTTGAGTAAAATTACAGTTTTCCCCTGTTTGTATAAGGAGGCGAAGAAATATCTTTACATAATGGCGACGTCTGTGCCTGCTGAGAGGCTATTTTCTAAAGCTGGGGTAATCTTAGACAAGAGTAGAAACAGCCTTTTAGGAAAACCGATGGAGAAGCTACTCATTTAAAGTGATTGTGATGAAACTCACTTTTTTTTACTTTAATGTGCCAAAACTTGCATATAGACTGTGTTCCAAGACTATGGTGATTAGTCAGAAACAAGAATATATACCAAATTAAAAAAAAAAATGTTTTGTGGGATTGTGACGCTAGCTTTTAAGTCAATCACATGCGTATGTAGTTATCTTTTAATTATTTTAGCATTTTATGTAATTATTTAATTTTTATATCCATTTTCATAGCTACAATATAAAAGTAACCAAAAAATTGTTTTATTTTAAATAATTTTTCCCAATAATAATATGATACCGGTATCGATACTTTTCTTGTGATACCAGTATCGAAAAAGTATCGATACCAATCTTTCAATACCCATTTCAATCCTAGTGTCGATACTCTCACGGTATCGCAACATTCCTAGCTCGTCTGAACATGACTTTATGTTGCGAACCTACACATTTGAAGCTAAAAACAATTTTGCAGGATATGCATAGAAAAATTAACTGCCAAAACTGCCGCTGAATATGATCATTTAAGATCAGAATTCACATAATAAAATAGGAACTTGTCATCGAATGTGTGAAGATTTATTAAAATACTTTCCGGGCACCATATAAGTACCAATATGTGAAATGGTTTTGGAATAAACATATTTTTCCTTGATACGCTTCACAGTACACAGTAACCTAGCCTAACAGTACCCTTAACAATGTCTAGTGCCATACAGCTACACCAAATAACGTCAAGTATATCTACACCAAAATTAACACCATGGAAGCCCAGACAGATGGAATCGGATATGGATGAAAGCTAAATAAGGGTAGGTTACCGGTAAGCATTGCAAATGAAGACACTTTTTAAGTGGAAACATGATTTACTTATAAGTTACCAGTAAGTATTGTTGTATCAAAGTCGTGGTACTTTCTCTGGTGTAGTTGCTAATGAAATGCGGCTAAGTATTTTCACTATTATTAAAAAAAAAAAAAAAAAAAAAATGTGTATAAACGCATTCTCTGCATGTCCCTCATACCTTTATAGTAGTTTAAGGTAAGTGAGCTCTATGTCTAGTCAACGACAGTTAAGCATATTACTGTTGCACCACCATGCTCGGTTTAGTACTTTGAGATGTGCCCAGTGGAATGTACATGTAAGCCACTTTATCACCATCACAAATTGAAGACTTAAAATTCATAAGGGGCTAAGTGCCATAAGGTAAGTTTCAAGATAATGACGTAAACAGTACATTGCGACAAACAAATGAACAAGGAATTATCCAAATGCGTTCACATATTTATTACAATAGGAAAGTAGTAAATACGAGCAATCAAACAGTATTCAATACAAAACACTTGTGAACATCAATAGGCCCTATATATTTTTTTCAGTGGACTAGATTGCGTTGATGTTACTCCACTCATCTAATTGTGCTGATGTACGGTGCGTATGACTAGGAGATAGCACTTTAGGTATGTCTTCGACCTACTGTTTTGGCACCTTTTTATGTACCTAACTCACTTTTGTCGAAAATGGTACTTAGCCCCTTTTGAATGTCAAGTCCTCAATTGTTAGTGCAGAGTGCATTTTTGTTATTAATGTTAACGGCTAACATTGTGAAGCTATTTACTAATAAAATTACACTAGTATACGTATTTGAAAAAAAAAAAAAAGTCACTCTAGGCCGCAGTATGATAATCGCTGATTTCACTTGCCAGTTACTTGAGTGATATCAGTTATAGTTCCGTTTCTCCTGAAGAGCACTGGTGGTAACTGAGAACGATTTCGGCTGACTCCTCGTGCAAGGCTACAACGACTACTGATTCCACTGGAGCTCTGGAGGACCGTGTTGTGCGAGTGAAAACGGACATCGGCGCGAGATTGAAAACATCCATCCTCTAGAAAAGTTTATAAACAATCAAATGTTTGTTATAATATATCGAAATGCACTTACTATACATAAAAGTATTTCCTGAAAAGATTTTTCGTAAGTAGCCATTGAAACTCAACATTAAAAATAAAATGTTTTCTTTAGGAGCACATTACTGGAAAATTCTGTGAAATAAAATATTATTTTATGAAAGTAAGCTTAAGTAGGTTAGGAAACTGTGAGAGCTGGTTGAATTCGTACTCACGTATAAGTTTTTTTATTTACGTGTTCATCGTAGCTAATCGTCCCGAAACTCTCAAATCACTTACAATGACGAAATAATTACCTATTTCTGTTATGGTTCCGTTACTGCTGTCGAACAAGAATAAAGTGATATCAGTTCTCATTAGCAGTAACTGTTCACGACCCTAATATGGTGGTTTTATGACTGGAATTGCTCATTGTTGCAGTCAGTGCCCGCTGACCTGTTCACTTACTCGTACTGCTGGTTGCTACTGAATCATACAAACCAGGAAGTGTCAGCCAGATGGGATTCAGACATCATCACGGCGAAAGATGAAGGGGATAACTTGCTCAAATTGGGTGAGGTCTACGGCAGCCAAGCAAAATCACTTGGTGTCTGGAAGAATGGCATGGAACTTCACACACTTTTGATGAGCAGTCATGTGTCGAGCATTAGGCGAAGGTTTAACTTGAAAGGAGCAATTTTGAAAGTTGCTGCAGCTGTAAGTTAAATCTTGGAACCTAGTTTTCTTTTTAAATAATCTAAATTTGATTTCTTATGTGCAAATCAAGAATGTGCAACTTGTATATACCTGCAATCTTAACTTCTTTTACAGTATATCAAGGTTGGACTACACAAGGTGTCACAGCCTTTTTACTTCTTTAAAATTTAACTGGATTAATTTTTATGCTCTTTACTGACGTTGCTTGATGAAATTTTTGTATAGCAAAATATCCTCACCATACATTCACTTCCCTCTCCTTTAGGCCTACCAGTTTCACTTTTTAAGAAATCTGTTTGGCAGAAAATAAGTGTAAGTCATGGAACAGTGAAAACGTGAAATATGATACATAGTTTAGAATTTTCTCTATAAAGTAGGTATATTATGTCTAATGTCCTGAAATCAATGTCCATAAAAACTAACTTGTAACCGATACTTCTAGTACAGGTTATTATGGAAAATCTATAAACTAAATTATAATATATTGTCATGATGTATTAATTGACGTCGTACCTCCTCTGTCATTAGCCGAATCCTCTGATACAGGTGCCCTCTGATAGGAGTGTAGTGTGGACATAGTGAATTTGTGGAAGGGGAGAGTATGAGTGTAGAGAGAGAAGCCAATGGATTAAGGACAAAGGGCTGCCGCCCATTTCCTTTCTTTTTCACAACCGCACGAACAAAAGAACTCAACTGAAATTAAGTCAGTCAAGGCCCATTCATGTATGTTATTTGTCAAGTGTATGGTAAAAGGGCTATGTTTTGCGTTTATGGGATATGAGCAGGCAAGGTAGAAATAATAACAATCAGTTCAGAGTGGCAACTTTGGGTCCAGTGTATGTTGTACTTGTTGAATAATTTTAAGTAACAGTGTAATTATAATCATGGGTTGTGTTCTCACGTAATTTGTACACAGTGAATAGGTCGAGCAAACGTCTATTTTAGTTACTAAGTATGAGTTTCAGTCTGCATTATGTCGGCCCCGTCTTGAGGTATGTCCGCGAATCCTACGCCCTGAGATCTTTGTTCCCGACTCAGCCAGGCCAAATAGCTGAGTGGAGCCCATCACATCATAATTACAGTACGTCTATTTTCAATCGACCTCATGGGTAGCACGTTGTCAAAATGTACCGATACTCACATTATACAGGCTGTCCATAAGTAATGGCATAATTCTAAAGAATCACCCCCTCCAGAAGGATTTTACTGGATGTCCCACTTGTATCTCTAACGAAATCACGAAAATATTACAGTTTTGCCCCCGTACAAATCAGCATTTCGGTTCAAAACAGTTAAGAGTGCGTGGTAGATAAATAAACGCTGAAAACATCAATTGATTTCTAGGCTTTTTTCAAAGCCAATATGGATAAAATACTCAATGACAATCCTAGATTATGGTATTTGCCAACTTTATGAGTAAATATTTATCCAGAATTACTAATTCGTTACGCGTGATCTCTTGCGCCGCAGTTAAATGCATGAGGTTCCGGCGTCAGAGATTGTGCCTCAGAAGTTCGTAACACTGGAAACAATTTTGTTTAAAACGTTGGCATAAGCTATTGTCTAGGATTGCCATTTTTTAACTTTCGCAAATTGGCTTCAAGAAACCTACAGTTATAGATTAACGCTTTTAGCATTGAATTATGTACCACGCCCTCTTAAATTCTTGCACGAAGGGTTTCGACCTCATATGGCAGTTGTTCTCTACACTCAATCCATACTCCACAAAAATAAATATATGGGAGTGAATGACATCAGGGTAGTGTGGTGGCTATGCGATTGGCCATCGCAACCTATTCACCTTCTAGGAAATTTTTCATTCAGAAAATTTTGAACGTTCATGCTCCAATATGGAAGGAAATGCTGGGAAATGATAGGTGACTGTAACTTTTCGATCTGTGGTAGCAAGAACACTTGAAGCACATCCAAGCGAACTACTTTTGTTGTTATGGCTCTCTCTGCGAGGAAAAATGCCGATATCACCCTATTATCCATTAGTCCACATAAAAACTTAAGCTTATAGCTTAGAAGATAGTCACAGCGATTAAAATTTCAAAAGATTTGGAGCTTACTTTGTCTGAAATCAACGTTTTTTCAGGTAGGCCCTACTCATTGTCTTTATCAATGGATGTTAGCATGGAACATGTCAACGCATACTCTCAAGGGTAGTTTATTTGGCTGTTAGTGGCTGCGTGTGGCACATATGGACATCCACTTCGAGACAGGTCGAATATTAGCATTCGGTACACAAGATGACACACTAGGCCTTTAACTGAAGTGCCACCATTTTTCATTTTAGAGGCGCAAAACATTTTAAACCAAAATGCGAATTTCTTTAAAAGTTGTGTTACGACTTTTTGAAATAATATTGGGACTTTGTCAACACAAATAGTACATAATTAAGAAAGTAATTAATCCATCCCTCATTGGGAGCCTCCCTTAGTTGATGCAGTAGTTAGGGTGCTTATCTCCCATATAGGTAATCCGAATTGGATCCCCGACAGGGTCAACTCGTATTTTCGCACATGGGAATCGTGCCCAACAATGCGGTTGGTAAGAGGGTTTTCACGAGATACCTCGTTTCCCCGCCCCTTAATTTCGTTGCTGCTCCATACTCACAATATATCATCCCTCGCTTCTTTGAAAACCTTGCTCTTAAATGCTGACTAAACTCTTCATTTTATCCCCCTGTCTCAATACCTCACCTGAAAGAAATGTATTATTGATAACCAAACATTAAATGTATCTTAAACTAAGTATATTATAAAAGTTTACAATACAGGCAAAATCCTCTTCTTTCAGCGATTGAATAATGACTACAACTTCACCAGCTTTGAAGAAAGTGTTGGATTTCCTGCTCATGACAGTAACATTAAGTCATTCAAGTATATTCAAGAACTCTGCAACTTTGAGCTGAGTATTGATAACATATCAGTAATATAGAAATTTAGGAGCATAATTGTTGTAAAAACACAAATTGTAAACTCAAACTTATTAAATTTCTTCTCATGAATGACATAATAAAATTGTGGTTTATTAGGATACAATTACTTGTTCTCACACAAACAAATGGGTGTATAATATCACAATTTGATTAATGACAAATAGAATTCTTAGCGATTGTGACAATAAGATTTTAATTTATAACAAGAAGGTCGAACTACACAAGGAGCCTGTTGTGTTATTTTATTACGATTTTATTAACATGAAATCAATCTTAACAGCGTCCTTTTCGTCCAATGTTCTGAGAAACACGCCTACGAATTATGTCGGTCGAACTGCAGAACGTTCTATAAATAAATGAAGTTAATACATATAATCCCAAAACGAAGTTACATCTGCAGTACTAAATAAAAAAATTTATATACATTCAGTTTCAATATATTATACCATATTAGAAAAATTTCTGCTGCTTACCGCACTTTTGTATAACTTCTGCAGGACAACCCTAAAAATTACAGAAGAGTTGGCTGGATTGTCAACTGCAGACAACGTAGGAATTACTGGAATGCTGCACAAAGAAGAGTTTGACGTGGCTGCTACACTTTCTGGAATCCTGCCAGTTACATTCCAGTACGTGGATTTCCTACAACCTATTGCACAATTCCAGTGAGTATACTGTTAATATTAATTAACATGTATTTTTTATGATCTGAATTAATTACAATCAGATTAGAAATGTGTACTACAGCAGCAATACTATTTCATATCCAGTCGATTAACACAGCATAATAAAAATAGATTTCTAAATACAATACAAGCACACAAATGTGAAAGTATTACAGAAAAGAAATAGAATTCATAACGGGGAATAAATTGGTTAAATTTCCTTTCTTACTAAAGGAATTTCCTACAAAGCTTCAATTTCTGTAATTTATCATGCCGTGTTTTTGCATGTCTACATATTACAGAAGGTATACACGACTTTTTTTAAATCCTACAGTTAACATTATCTCCTGGTGGTTGTTCACATAACACTAGTTTTAATGCCTCAGTCTATGCCAACAAAGTAGTATTGTATATCAACTCCCCATCCTACGACCTTTCACGGTTCCCGGAAAAGGGTCGTTATTTCGGAGGGGTCGGTATTAAAATTTTGACCGATTTTCAGCGACCTCCAAGCCTAAATAATAACATTTGCCAATTTTCTTGTAAAATTCGTATTCTATCATCTCTGGGACAGAAATTACGTGTTATTTTGTGAAATATAAATATTTTTGTCAGTATACTCATTCTAAATGAAAGTATCTCCCAACTACGACTTTTCGTCAACACAAACAATAAACCATAAATTTGGCTTTCAACGGCACTGTAGCAAGCGCAACGTCCGCTTTCTCAATCCATTTGCCAAGAAATTAAAATATTTTTATTAAAAATAATTATAATGTATTTAAATAGACATATGTATTATGAATGTAAGAATACCCTGGAGAGGCATTTAGGTCTACGACCTTTCGTCGGCATAAAAGAAAGGGAAAACTTTGCTGGCAACGGAAGTTGTAGCTACGGGCGTTAAATACGATATTTGCCACGATATCGTATTTTTTTGTTAAAGTATTGAATGACTTCAATGGGCAGACGCATTCTGAATGAAAGGTTACCATCAAACAAAAAATTAAGCTTAGCCTAAACTTTGTTGGCGACGTGCATTCTAGCGCCCACAACATCCGTTTTCGCAAGTTATTTATCGTAATATAGTTAATTGAAATAATAATTAATTTGAACAAACAGGCACATTCTCAATTATTGAAGGATTACCTGGAAGAAAATCTACGCCTTTTCTTCCGTTCAAAATATCGTCGCCGGTAAAGTAAATATAGTGCCTGCAACGATCGTGTACACAAACTATTTGCGGTGCATCGTAATATTGTTACCAGTAATTCAAATAATTTATTTCAACAGGCAGACACATAATGAAATAAATGTTTATCCTGGATGGATATCTAAGACGTTACGTCGACACAAAATACAGGTTGTAAGAAAATTAATAGCCCAGACTCCGGGAGGTGGATCCTTGTTAAGTAGTAAGCAGACAATATATCGGTCACTTTCAAGACAAGTGAATATTAAGGGCATCATGAGTCCTTGAAAATAGAGTTTAAAAATACAGTAGTATTTTGTCCAAATATAAAAATTTCAGGGAGTTAAATTATGATACCGTAGACGATTTCAAGTATTACTGAGCTCCTTAACCCCTTTCATGAAAATAATAGTGGCCGCCCTTATATTGCACCGAATTACATTTTTTTTTAGGTATTGTGAACATTTCATGTTGTGTATATGAGCAGCTTATTGCAAGGAAAACAAAATGTCCTTTTGTTGCAAGCTCCTAGAATACACTAATTATCAGAAAAATGCACACAACTGTTGCTGTGAAAATAATACAACGCCTGGGTATAGGCAAAAAGTGCTAGTTTCTCCAAGGATTGTCTTGTACGTGCGCGTGCTCTCAGGAAAAGAAAACCTGTGACGCAGTTGTTTAAAACATGTCCCAAAAACCACCAAAGTTAAACAATCTTAGGTTCGGTTCAGTAAATTTGGAAACTTATTTGGTTTTGCAGCATTTTCACAAAAGTTTACTTTATTTTTAATTCGGAGAGAAAAATCCACGAATTTTAGAAAAAGAATGCGTTGCAGAATTGTCTTTGAATAGCACTTCGTTTCTATCGTACAGAGAAGATAAAGTAAATAAATAAACCATTTCAAAACATATTGTAACTATTTATTAATGGATTTTTCTCTCAAAGCAATTGAAAAAATACTGCAAAACCAAATCTGTTGCTACATTTGCCGAGCCAAGCCAAGCTTAAGTTATTTTTATAACGTTACTTGGGTGAATTCTGCGACATGCTCATAAACAGCTGCAACACAGGTTGCGTTTTCCTGAGAGCACGGCGCACAGTGTGTAATTTTTAGTAGACAGCCGGCCAAAAATCGAATTTTTCATTCCTGTTGTTTAAGAATTTTGTTGATCATTCTTATTGACAAAGCCCTAAAGTAAGAAAATCAAGTGGGTAAACGTTCCTCTGCCAGATATTTAACCCTCCAGGTGATCTGGAATTTGACGTTCCTGTTATAATAGATGCTATCGAGGCGTGCGCACAGTTAACAATTTGAAGGCGTACACTGAAGCATTGGTGTTCACATTTATTGAACAAAATACTTTAATATAGCAGATTGACGCGTGCTTTTTCACATTAGCTTACAATACGGTCGAAAAGTTATGTGTAATTATTTAATTGCAGCGTTTGAAGAGAGACGTGTATACTGACAGCGCGCCACTTAATTATGAGAATGTCTGTTGACTTTTGGAAGGTATTGTCGCAGTCTTCCGTGACGAGGCTTTGCATGGTCATTCTTTAAGCATTTCTGTGTACAGCAAAACAAAGACTTATGCAACCAGGCGCAGACACAGGAGTTATTAACCTATTTCTACTACTGTGCGCTGTCACTCGGAGAGCGGTGTTCGATCTGTGCAATATTTGTGATCTAACTTAGCGAAGTGATTACATTTTTAACTTTAAATAGAATATTTGGGTGTATAGGACTGTCGCGATTTAGCTTTAGAGTAAAAAAAAATTATGCCATTATTTTATGTGCAAAATTAAAATCTCAGAGGAAAGAATACTGCAGGTACAAAAAATTCTTTAACTATGCAACATGGGTTATTCAAGACATAACCATTCAAGACAGAATGTACCAATCAGTCTTTTATACACGCCAAAACCACTAAATGTGAATGCCGGCACTAGCACTCGAGGACGTCAGTGTTAAAGTTTTTAAAGAGTCAAGCTACAGTTCACAAAGGAGGAACACTAAATTGCATTTCGAAGAAAAGTTTCGAAATAAATGAATTCCGCTGCCTAAAGAATTCATCGGACGTATGTAAATATATTGCCGTATCATTTGAGAAGTATTGTATGCTTCCTCTAAAAAAAGTGACAAAATTGAAACAAGCACAAAGAATTTTCATGCAAGAAACACAATATCACCTGCCGAGGCGCTAACCAAGCTGACTAAACTGTAGTTGGCGTCTGACCAGAACCAGACAATGAAGGACAATGCTAAATTATATCAAACCAACTTACATCCTCCACTATACTTATAGAGGGACATAAACGAACTATATTATTCCGGGAGTATTACAAATTTTGATGGATTTTTAAAAATGAAATTAGAAGAAATTCCAGATCATACTGCAAGTTAAATTACTAACGTACAAAATGATGCCCTGAAACATGTTGCTGTTTCCCACTTTCTCATTAAGCTACTTAAAAATATATTGAGGCCATACAGAGAATATATTTTGTATTTTTAACTGTTGAACTAGGACTAAAGTTACAAAAAAAAAATGAATTGTTCAACAAATACCAAATTTTTTTCAGTGTAAATCACAAAGGTAGCCTGAAGTAGGCTTAGTTCAATGAGTTACATTTTTATTGTACATTATTTCAATTCTGTGATTAGATTTTTCTGTTTGCATGAACAGAAATCATAAAACTGCGACTTCGACAAGAGCTTGCAAATTAACTATCAACCTTAAGCGTTCACGTGGCAAAAATTCCTAATTTCATATTTGCACGGCGTAGTGATCGCTTTATAGGCGTTACATGTAACTACATTCTCCACTTGTGACAATTTTATAACTTTCATATAGGTATTTCCCACAGCATCATATTAAGGTAAGAATTTTCAGGTTACGGGAACATGTTAATAACAAAAACCAAGTGTCTTACTTGAATGAATTAATTTACACCGAAATGAGACGTTTTAGGCCACACGCTAACAGATTTAAAAACACATACTGAAAATCCTTTGTAGTAAAAAAAAAAACTGGAAATTACGACAATTTTCTTCATTTATGACAATTTTTTTTTAAAATACAAATGTAATGTTGTGTGTTTTTAAATATTTTAGCATATTTTTTATAATATATAATTTCAGTGTATATTATTTCATTCGACTAAGACACTTTGTATTTGTTATTATGATGTTACCGTAACTTGCGAATTCTGACATTGGCATGCTGCTATGGAAAATCTGTGAGAGCTAAAAACATTTTACAAGTGGAAAATATAGTCACAAGTAACGTCTATAAAGCAAACACTGTCTTGCAAATATAGAATTTGTGCCTTTAACGCCTTTAAGAGCGCGGGTGTACATCAGTTTTCATATTTTTATGTATGTACAAGACATTTTTTTCTTATTTTAAACATTAATTGTGAGTAAATTTTGCTCTCATGAAATTTTTTTTATCACAGTTTGTTTACGGTTTCGTGCACGCCACTAAAACCAACATATCTGGAAGGGGGTAACAAAAAAAAAAAAAAAAAAAAAAACTTAAATTTGAAATATTAAAATAAAAAAAAAAACTAAACCATTAAAAAAAGTATATTTGTTATTTTTATACAGGATACGTTGTAGCCTACAACACCGTCATTCACTGTTGTTTTTTTTTTTTTTTATAGTTTGGTATGCCAATTGGTTTTAGTGGCGTGCAGAAATCCGTAAAATTCAAGTTTTGACGTTTACGAGTCATACGCAAAAACTGAAAGATAAAAAAATTTCATAAGAGCAAAATTTAGTCATAATTTATCTCTAAAATAAGAAAAAAATGTCTGGTACAAATATAAAAATTAAAATATGACGTTGAAAACTGGTGTAGACCGCGCCCTTAAAGTTTTTAATTTGCAGGATACAATTGATCCAGTGACTGAATTTGAGGAAAATTACAACTGATTTCCTTTCCAACTTCATTAATTTTTCTTAATATCATATTTTACTACTAACATAAATTTTATTTGTGCTGTAGCTACGCCAACACGGAATTTTGAAATGTCATACTTGCGGAATCAAATTATAAAATTTTTGCTCGCTGTTAATTCTGGCTGGGAATAACGTTTATTTACTATTTATAGCCCATTTATTTTATACATTTACATATTTATGTACGCTTGTTATAGCGTGAGTGAGTATCCTCTTGGAATTTATGAGATAATAGCTATGCAAGACATACATTGCAACGCACCTTCTTTGTTTCTTCACTTAAAATTTTGATAACCAGTAGGACTCTCTACCCCGTTTTGCAGCCCCACTTACCCCTCCTAAGAAAGAAAATATTTTGGCCCGAACTTTCGCGGGCTATTGCACTTAGTTTTTTGTGTACCATGTTCTAACCCTCTACCCCGTTTTGTAAACACCCGCACCCCAATTCACCCATGGCACCCCCTTCTGACACCAATTTTTTGGTACCCCGTTCTCGCTCACTATCAGATTTTTGCCCCCCCCCCCCTTTTCCAAAAACAAAATCGGCACAAACCTACGGAAACGCATGCACAACCACTCACCAAATTTTCATCGCGACCGGATGAATTGCATAGTGACACAGAAAAAACAAACATGCATACATTAATTCTTATACGATCAGTCAATTCGTATTTTTTAATACCCTTAGAGGTTAAGTTAAAGAAAGTTTCTGCTTAGTGGGCACCGCAAACATTAAGGGGGGACATGCCAAAATGTACATGTTTCTGCATACATTTAAGTTTTGGGCGTTACCTGGATGAATGGATCAAGCAGCGTCAGTCGTAACAATTTTCGTACATAGCTATTCGTGCTGAGAATTTTCAAATATAATTGATTATTTTTATGTCAACGCTACGTAATTTGGTCAATTATATGTACAGAGACTACATGCCAAAACATATTGAAATCGGTCGAGTGGTTTCTGAGATGATTTTTGGCCACCTAGATACTCGAAATAACACACCGTGCGGCGCTCGTACAATACAATTTCTTGTAGAAAGTAGCACTTTTTGCCTACATACCAGGCGTTGTGTTAGTGTCATTGCAACAGTCGTGCGCATTTTTGTGGTAAACGGTGCATTCTAGGAGCTTACAACAATAGGACCTTTCTTGTTCATTACGATGTACTCCTCTAGTAAACATGAAATGTCCACAACACCTGACGGCAATGTAATTTTGTTCAGTATGAGGATGGCCACCCCAATTATTTTCATGAAAGTGGAAAGATTATAGGGCTGAATTTTTTTTACATGTTAAAGTTCTCAATGGTTTTTTTAATCAGCCACGTGACCGTAATTCAACTCCTAAACTTCTTTTATTTGGACAAAACACTATTTTTCAACTCGATTTTCAAGGGCTCAAAACCCCGTAATATTCACTTGTCTATAAAGTGACCCATATAATATCGGCTTAATTTGTCAAAAGTAATCATCTCCCAGAGTTTGGGTTATTAATTGCACACAAAATTGCCGGTAACAGTAATTATAGCTGGCGAAACGTCCATTTTGACAAAGTTTGCTGGGATGTCACGCTACTGTTTTATTGAAATTGAACCGGTTTTCCCAAGAAGTCAGGTTTTTGTCGTCTCTGGCACAAAAACAATTGCATTCTTAAAACTAACCTTTATTTAAAGAAAAAAATTGATTTCTTTCAAGAAAACTGATTTCATAAAACAAATATATCACGCGTTCAGCGTGGTCGAAACAGTGATGTATTTGCTTATATTACAGATGTGTCCACACATTCACATAATTTGTGTGCTCACGCTAATAGAACGTGATGATAAAATATTTATGTACTCCTTTTCTCTTTTACAGTACTTTCATTTATAGTTCGGCCGAGTGAAAATAATTTGCTTGTAGAGTTGTGAATAAAAAAAACCCGAATCGAAATTTAAAAAATCAAAGCATGGGCCTTCGAGAAATATTACAAACCGAGTGGTTCGTGAACCGCTCGCAACTTGTTCGTGTTATAATTAGTTTCAACGAACCTCCAACGATCCACTGGACATCAGAACCTTTACAGCGAGCGTTTCGTTCGGCGCTCGCATTTCGCTCGAGGCAGCGTATAAACTGGCGAGCATGGGCCCTACTGCTCACGAACGGTTCGCGAACAGCTCGGCTTGCTAGTTCGTATGCGCCCTTTACCGGAGTGATCGGTCCAGGATTTCTTTGTGCTTATGGCGCTGGAAGAAAATTCCGAAGTGTTATAACGTATCACATTCCCAACAAAACGAGTGGTCCAGGAGTCTTCTGCCAGGAAAATTTGGATGTAAGGACATGATCCATAATTTCTACTAATTTTAGGATACAGTAATTATTAGACAAAATACTCAGTGGTTTGAGCTAATTGTGCAGTTAAGGAAATTCCCATTAATGAGCTAATTAGCCACATATATTAAATTTTTGTCTAGTAAAAAATTAGACTATTAGTAAAAACCATTTAAACAGACCTGTGCAATAGTTTTCCCCGACATCTCCTCTTTAGGCACAAAAATAATTATTACCGTGCAAGTAATAGAAATTGTGGATCATGGCCTTTCAGGTGCAAAATGGTGCTATTTAAGCAGTTTCCGCAAGGTAGTTGGGGAGGGAGGGGGGTCAGGAACACCCACCCCTATGACTTGATCACTGTATGGTTGCAAGGGTGAGAGAGGAGCGACTGAACGTCAGTGAGCAGTGAGGTGATGTTAATATTTAGAACAAACACACGTATGCAGCAGTACAGCATCAATAAAATAACTCTAAAAATCTGCAGTGATAACAAAGGAAACTTTTTCTTTCGGTAATTTCTTTTCATTTTAACTATACAATTTTTAAAGTATTTTTTTTTAATTGTTACTGTTTCTGGGAGAAGGTTCGTTACTTCCAGGAGGTTGTTATTGCCGGGGTCGTAGAATCGGGAGTTGACAATGATGCCAAACATTGCATAAGCCAGGGTGACTTTGAATATGTGAGGTGACTTTAGGACACTTAGGATATATATATATATATATATATATATATATATATATATATATATATTAAATGTCATGGATAGTTATTATTTTGAATCTATCGCAAGTAAATTTCTTTAATCAGGACTACTATATAAGCGAAAAAAAATAATGTTTTGCAATGTCTCAAAGTCACCCCTAATTGTGGTACTAAAAAAGCAGTCACCGATCAATATTACACCTCACCAACCAATCGGTGTGCTCTTATTCTCACACTGGCCACGCCCCCTAGTTTCGCCTTTCCTGCTCCCGACTGCACCGTCATTTATTCCTACTTTCTTTTTCTTAATTCGGCCCCTGATTGGCCATTACTTTCCCCTCGTTGTGGCCCTGCTTGTTTTGTGTCTATAAAGGCAGGGGGGTGGGGTTGAGCTGAGTCAGTTACGCCATGTGGGGTCCAGGGAGTCCAGAGTGTCAGTACTGCCCCCCCCCCCCCCATCCTATGTCACGAGATGATGGATGGCTCTCGACAAACTTTCCTGGCGTCACCAAGACGTCGCTTCTCTCAACCAGAGAGCCTCTGTCCTTCAGAAACACAGGGTTTACTCACTATTTACCCCAGAACATAAGTCAATTTTTCTATCAATATATTACAAATTTATACCGGCAAATTCCTAAACGCCCGTAACAGCAGGGAAAATTACTTTGGATGAGGGTAGAATACCATATACATTAATTGAAATAAATTTTTTTTACCGTATTTATTCAATATCAACATTATTTTAAAAATTGGGTAGTTTTACCACAATGAAACACATCCCTGCTTGACAACCAAAGAGATTCCTATATTTGTTAGTATATAAAAGGAATTTTATGCTTCTGAGTATGCTAATGTGGCTTAAGTGCTTGACAACTGAAACCGTTATTAATACTGTATTAATAATAATAATTTTCCCTTGAACTAAAGTTGCTTTCTCACTTAAATCTCTTTACTCATACCAAAAATACAAATTCTCTCTCATATAATCCACAAATTTCTTGTCACTAAGCTACAATATTGTTGTGTAAAAAATTATAATCTTTCTCCTGTTTTGCAGGCCAGTGATTGTGTTCCTACAGCCAACTGTGCCATCCCTGCGCAATGTGTTTCTACTGCCATTCTCACACACCACATGGCTGGTACTCTTGGTAACTGCGGTGCTCAGCTATGCTGTGTTACAAACCAGCATGATGTTCACTAGAGACCTCGGCCAGAACTGGACTGTGTCCGACGTTTTCCTCCTCATGGTGGGGATCATCTGCCAGCAATGTACGTAGCAAAGTGTTGGGGTATTTAATTATCGTGGAGAATTTGTTGTGACACATTCGGCAGCCATGTTTGATCAAGTTAAAGAATTAACATTTTTTCAAAATTAAAAATTCATAGCTTCACCAGACATGACACTTAAAATGTACCACAATTATTATCACTTCAACGCCAAACATTCATGACATTTTCTTACTATATTGCATTTGATTTTTTTCTATGCTTATATAATACATGTGGTAATTTAAATTATTTTCATTTCTAGAATTGTTAATGATTATACTGTTTTGTTAACATTAAGGGAAACAATGCTTTGTAATAAAATTTTTCATTCTCTCCCTCATTGATAATGGTTCGGCATAAAACAATTGCTCGCAAATGGGTGTTCTGACTGAATAAGTGTGTGAACTCTTCACAGTCCTCGAAATGCCTCATAAAAGCAATCACCAATTTTGTTGTCAGGACACGTAAATTCGTACAGGTAACCACAGCGGTCACTCTAAAAGGCGCCAAGTGCAGTTTTCCATGCACTCATCCCCGTGTGACATAACAGGTAGTCTGTAGTCGGAATGAAAAGGAATTGTAGCAGGCGGAAAGTTGTACTGACGAGAAAAGTGTGGGGTAGGTATGGCAGGGAACATGAAAATTCAGGTATGACATACGGATGGAGCATGATAGAAAAGAAATAGAGGAGAAAAGCCAGATTAGTCAGAACACCTAGTTAGCTAAACGGTGATGAAACTCTGGAACTCTCAGGACTGTGCACCAACAGCCGAATTGGAGCTACACTGAAAATGACCTGATTATGAAGTACTTACTGATTGCACCATATGTCATAATATTACACAGAACCACAAACTTCGTGAGGTGTATAAATAAATATTTGTAAGTGAAATTAAAGAAGCTTTACTCACAACCATAACACAAAAGACTGGCAACACAGAAAATTGGCGCAAGTTAAAAAACTATTTTGAAAATTCAACCCTTCCCCAAATAGCAAAGTCAGCTTGTTCATGCTTGAATCAAGCTTGCCACAACAAACAAATAAGCTTGAATCAAGTTTGCCTCTGCAAGTCATTTAGTGGGAATCAAGCTAGTCTCCACTCAGGTTAACTTGAGTCAAGCTTGCCCTGAAAAGCTTGATTCAAACTTGCCCCGCCAAGTTGAGAAGAGTTTTCAGCATGCACGTAAACAATATCAACTGAGCCCTTTCCAAACATACGGCAGTCCCCACCATCTTTGCACAGGAAATGCACTACACACATACATTCCCAACATTAAAAATAAACACAATATGGCAAACAGTACAATAGTAACTAAGGAAGAATTTAATTCCTTAAACATGGTTAAATAATGAAATGTCATACAGATGCATTTAGTACAGGGGACCCGTTGGCATGTTTTCACTACACGGGCTCATACCTCAAGACACTATTCTGTGGCACAAGACATCTGTGTGCTTATATGGACAGCACAGCAAATAGAGAGGACGTGTCTGAACACATCAAATGCAATCACCTGAAAGACCAATAACAAAAATGCATTGAAACCTACTGCAAAGATTGTTGAATTTGGTGATCAGCTTACCAAGGCAAGTGTGCCGAGAATCTGTCAGGCAGACAGTTGCCGAGGCATAGCTGAGTGAGTCTCTACAAGCAATAACTACAGAGGAGAAAAATAGTAATATTTTTCAGAAGTGATGTTGCTCAAGGAACAGGGGACTAACATTTGAGTTGCTAAACCACTTGTAGATAGGATACCTCCCCAAGGCTAAGTAGATTCATAGTAACAAGGTGTGCCAAGACTGGTGACGAGACTTCTTTGCAGAGTTGTGCAGGAAAAAAAAAAGTAAGGTCCAAATGGCTGAAAATTCCACTATGTGACATATGTATAGGAAAATGAGTATTGGTTGGGGTGTACAGGAAAATGCATACATTTTTATTAAGTACTGTACTGTTTCATTAAAGGGCTAATTGCCCTCAGGAACTCTCAATATCCGCAAATAAATAAAAATATCTAACTGGTGCAGGTTGTAAACAGCTACGAATGGACCAGTGCAGTCCATTTCTTACTTACTGTCTGGCGAACAGTACAGTTCACAATGTTTGGTGATGTCTGAATACATGTTTCATATTTGAGAAATAAAACACTAATATCAGTTTAATACACTCCAGAACAACCTTTACTTAATTGTGATGCTTATAAGGTTCTACCTTGGGCTGTATATATAGAAATAGTCAGCATTGACACTGAAAATATCTGTAATTTCAATTGAATTGTAAGTTTAACATGTGTCCACGTTGTGTAGAAAATATATCTCTTACAAATACTGTAGTTCAATAAACTTGAGGTGGTTAGCATGGGGCACAGCAATGCAGTACCTGTAACAAAATGATGATCTGTTGAGCAATGATGCAGTGGATGAGATGCAGCTAGAGTTCATCTACCTTAAACTAGGTGTGAACAGATGGTGCACATTCTGCATCACTGACAGGGGTGTTACGTTTTCCTGCTTGCCACCTGTCATGTGGATATTTTTAAAGGTTGTATGCATTATTTGGATTCCTTTCTTAGTCAGTGTTGTTCGGCTCTCTCATACACTTACCTTACCTCAAGAGCGAGGAGATACGTTTTGTACCTACAGTATTTGGAACACTACTGTGTGAAAACCTATTGTGTCATTAACTCTGGCAAACCAATGCAGACATATATATATATAAATAAGCAAGCAAGCTATTAAGTCAGTCTTAAGTATTTTTATTTCGATGAGCTACACAATGGTTCACCCAGGTAAGTAACAAAATTTCACTGTGGATGAAAGTTAGCACTTGGAGAGCCTGTGCTTGTGTTTCCTACAACTTTAGAGTGTACAGACTGGGCACCACCTGTGAAGAGCATCTCTCGGCTACAACAGGGGTTAACGTAGCCACTTGCCTCCGGCCAGTGATTAGTTGTAAAAACTCAGGCTGCATTCCTTCAGTATAAAGGTTCTTGGAATGTTGCGATAAATGGCTCAGCAAGATTAATAAACAGCTAATATATATCCCAGTCCTGTCAGTACGCTACAGTCACTATATATTGACTGGAGAGTGCTGTTTAGACGTGGCTCGAACAATGCTATATGTGGGAGAATTCCTGTGAATCAGTACGGTTTTCAATACCATCAACATGTCGACAACAATATCTCGGAGTTAAACATACAACCAAGATTTGCTACACTTCACACCTCTATCCCCGTAGAGAAAATCATTCACTACAGGCTAAAAGGACAAGTAAGTTGTAAATGTACCTTCTCTGAAGTAGGTGTCACTCTCACAAAATTGACATAAAACAACATGACAATGATGTTATTACCAGATTGCTCATTTTACCAGCACAGATTAAAACTAACACACAACCAATCAATTGTACAGACCAGAAAGATGGAAGCCAAGAACTGACTTTATTATCTACTGCCAATATAACCACAAATGCCACTACCTAACATTTCTGAACCTTCAGAATTAGCTGCCACAGAACTTTGAAATCCATATCCCTGATCAAAGTCCTTGGTCTTAATTTGTTGAACTGTTGTTTCAGGTGTTACACGACTACCATTTAGTGTATCAGCTCGTACAACAGTTACTTTGTTGATGCTTTCTACAATGTTAATTTGGAGTACATATTCTGGTGGAGTGATGTCTCTCTTCTCTACACCAGACAAGATGATCAAATCAACACTACATCTTCTTCAATTCAAGTACAAGATGAGCATAGATGCATATATATACCACAATATGCACCTAAGGGTAAGTAATTAAAAATATTGTTTCATTTGCAGTTCAGAGCATCGGATTTGTCTGTTTTGTACATTCACAGTTAAACGTGACATACTGCTGAATAATCTTAGTTTGTTAAAGAAAGCACCATAGTGAGGTGCACATATCAATGGTGTTACGCAGTAAGGGCATTATCAACATGCAAGTCTGTTTTCTATTTGGTACGGTAATTGTTTTAGACAAAAGTTTGATGTCGCGAACGTAATGTTACAAAAATAATTAAATATAAACTTTATAGTGAAATAGTATGTAGTTTTATTGATAAAAAAGTAATTTCAAAGAAGTTTAATAATGTTTTGAGAATTTGTTGATAAGGTCCTTACTGCATAACACCATCGATATTAAAAAAAATTCAGTAATTCATTGTCAAGGTGGCAGTCTGGGTAAACTTCTTTTGCGCGTTCAAGGCCTTGAAATGTGAAAGCCATAACAATGACACAGTATGCGCATCACACCTCACCCCGGCATCTAGGCGCCAAGGCTCTGAACTGGCATGCAGTCTTCTCGCAGACAAATCACCTCTATGTGCTACTCAGTAGTGACCCTACCATTTTATGACGTAATATTAATGATAAAGGTGTATTGTACATGCACCCATTAAAAGATTCTGCACCAATACTTAAAGAGAACTGCAATAACACCCATTTTCACAGTTTTTGGCGAATAGAAAATATGCTTTAGTGATTTGTTGGTGTGGCGTTCTTTGAATGCTATTCCTAAGTAGACATCACTCATGCCTGTTGAGAATTTTTAGAACAATCTTGTAACAGCCGAAGTTCTACACAATCTTCAGTGCCCTGGACAGGCGACCACCTAAGATTGGAATTTTAAATCAATGATTACCTACCAACTTATAAAAAATATTTGCATTGCACAATTGCTTAAAAGTTTACTCATCACTAACAAGCCACACACACAGTTTTGTCAAGTTATTTGAAGCCCCAGTGGTACAAACACTACACTGTATTGAAGTACAACTACTTCTGCCAAATCTATGCCAGTCATACATATACAATAGCATTATTAGTCACTGACTCCTATTTGTGATGTTTTAGTGAAAAATATTTTTTAAACCCTAAAAAGGAGCAGTTATCGTAACCATCATATATATATATATGTTGAAAATCAGTTTTATTGTGTAACCTTTTTCTTTTTAAAGCAAAGAAATATATAATTTTTGTTTGTTAACGACTTAATAAAATTATTTGAAAGTACTGTAAATAATTAGCTAAGATTAACCAAGTTTTTGTTTTAAAAATTAAGCTACATAGTAAAAGTAATTATCAACATATCTATGTGAAATTTACTAAATCCACTCTCTTTTAGGATTAAAAATAATATTCCCAAAAACACTGTAAAAATGATCTGTAGCCTTAGGGGTTGATAACAAATAATGAACAAAGTCACAATTTATAGACTACAGCACAACTGGCAAAGAAAATGTCTTTGACTAAAATACATTACTGTATCTGTAAGTTAACTTTCGAGGCAAAGTGCTTGCTCAGTCATGGGCTGTTTGCAAAACTGAAATTTCCTGTGGTTGGACATCCTCCCCTGCACCTTTTTCCACACTTCTGAAAACATGCAGCAGGGATTTTTATTCATCTTAAAAGTAAGTAAGACTAAAACAATAAAAATTAAGACAATTAGAATTTTCTTTGACGAAAAGTTTTGAAAATTAAATGATTAATTTCTTACACCTGCAATAATGTTATTTTTCCTTCTCAATGTAGTATTAGTATTAATATCGGAAGTATCTAACAGTGCTTGAAAACAATGTCAGCTCCCTACACTTAACAGTAGTGCCAGAATTGCACAAACAGTTTAAAAGTCTAACTTTGTGTATTGTACCCAAAGAGATATTTATTTCACTTGCACATTTATGTTTTTTTTAACACACACACGCAAATTAAGCTAGGAACAAAGTGTTGGATATGGTTATGTGAGCTATTTAAGGTACGGTATGTGATAATTATAGTGAATGTCCACCATTGTCTTTGCGGCGCTGCAGAATAAACCAAACACTCGTGTACGCAGTGTTACCTGCACGCTAGGCTCTGTTTCACCACGCAAAAACTTAACGTGCGTTTTGCACGAAAACTATGCATCCTAGACAGTCGTTACAAGAGGACCTTTTTAATCACTAAAGTCACATTTCCCCATAATTCAGTCTTAAATTTTGGATTATCATGACGCAAAAAAAAAAGTTGTCAGTAATTTAAAGGATGCCACCCCTTTTATTTTTGTAAGGGTAGAAGGTATCAACTAGTGTTTACATTAGGTTTGTCGGCCTTACTGTCTTGAAGTAATATCCTGAGTTTTGTCAGTTTACGTCGATCACTGTTTGGTTTACGGGGAAATAAAAGTTCTAAAATTTGATTTTCAAAAGTGAATTACTCCTTTAGTATCACAATTACGTACAAAGTGTCTTGCATGTTTCCTGCTTTATTTATCACAAGGAATCACCTGCCAGAGTTTGTCGGTGATTTTTGTGAACATTATATATATATATATATATATATATATATATATGTTGATCTACAAGATAATCAAAGTATGATTCTTGAAATAGACTACGGAGTCCCTCAAGGCTCAATATTAGGACCCATACTCTTCATTATCTTTAAAAATTACATATTCCACCTGAACTTATTCTGTTTTTTGCAGATGACTGTGGTGTTTTCTTGGAAGTAAGTACCTTTGATGATTTGACTAACATGATACAACAAGATTTATTTAAATTAAAAAATGGTTTAACAAAAACAGTGTAACTATAAACTTCAATAAAACTACTAAAGGCCTACGTGTATTTTCATACCTATTCCAAATCTTATTGTAACGTATACGGTCCAGAACAACAAATTACAATAAAAAAATGTAGCCAATTAATATAGTTTGAAAAAGCAAATTACTTAGGTCAAATTAGAACAACCATATAAAACATTAACACAGTAGTGTCCTGAGGTGAAAGATGAAAGGGAAAATACTGGTGATGGGCACCACTCAACTACTTGCCAGACTGAGTTGGGAACATGGATCTCAGGGCATTTAGGGCCTATGTTGCTGTACCTCAGGACGGTGTCGAAGTTTACCCTCTTTCGTTCCCTGTTCATGCCAGGAGCAAGCCTCACACACTTGTACGATGAAAGAGAAGTTTCAAGCATTTACTCGTTCACGTTTCCATACAGACATTAAGTTGCAAACTCACATGAACCGTTCTACAATTTCCTCAGCACTCTTCGCAGGGCGTGACTGTATACAAATACACTAATTAAAATTTCTTTTGAAGGGAGAGGAAAAACAGGAACTGTACCTACGACGTCTGGAAGAGTTGCAAAAATTGAGGTAACCCATGACTATGTGGGTTACAAAACCAACTGCCGAAGCTGGTGGCTAAATGTTAAATTGAAACATTGATCAAAACAGCAAGTAAGTGTGCAAGAGGGAGAATTAAAAAGTTCCAGAATGAAATTAAGCTAACAGCAAGGCGATGACCAGTTAAGCAAATCTGTAGCTCCCTCACAAAGACACAACCGGCCACGCTGAAGAACTGGGGCGAGCGTTGTGCACACTGGCTGCATTACGCACGTGCGAATAACAACCAAATTCAAAAATTATAGTTAAAACACAGTTTCCTTAATTAGATTAGCATAGGCCTATCTAGGCAACTTAGGTCTTGTGCGTGAAGCACGTCAACAACACTATCACTTAAAAATTACATCATTATTCAATCACACTCAAACACTTAGGTACCCTTTAGTTCTAAGGGTTGCCGTCCTAATGTTTAAATTACTGCGCCTGCACACCTCCCATTGGAAAACAACAGAGACACAATCCTTGATACCGCCGTGGTAAATATCAAGAGTGGCTACTGCTCGAGGAGATAGAACGACACAAAAAGAAGAAAAATCTCACCAGTAGGGCTAGTAAGTGTTCTAAATAGATATATTATAACACATCCTAAGACATAAACAGGCAAAAGAATGTATATTGAGCCATTGCACACAACCATTGTAAATAAATGCACATTATCTAGAACAGCTGTACACTAGAAAAATTTAATAAATTAAATGTTTTACAAAATAAAGTTTTACGTACACTGTTTGGCTTATCAAACCTTACATCATGTGTATTAATGTACATTACAGCTCAAATCCTGCCACTGTACCTGCCATTGTAAAAATTGTACAGAATAAACTTTACAAAATATCGATTTAGTCTTGAATGATCAAATAATAATAATAAACTGCGAATAAAAGTTATCCTCGCAATTGGGCTACTGCCTGGGCCCCGTTGCATAAAACTTACAAGTTCACAAGTTACAAGTGAATAGCTTGTAACTTGTGAAAATGTATGTGTTTCTGTTTCACAGAAGCGTAAGTTACAAGCTACAAGCTACAAGGAATATTTGACCATTTACAAGTGTTTTTTACAAGTAAAATTTTGGTTTCGTTTCATAAAACTAATTCTACAAGTAAATACTTGTAGAAAAGACCTAGTTTTCTACAAGCTTTCCGAGTTGTGTAAATTACATAACAAGTTAATAATTTATAGTCAAAACCTTTCTTTTGGATGTGACTTTCCAAAAAGTTATATTTATGTAAGTATATAAACGCAAGAAGGCAATATGAACATTGTGTTTACCGATTCAGATGAAGAAATAGAAGTTGAGGTTAGGAGACAAAGGACTTTCAGAGAAAGAAGTAATATTTACTTTGTGACACACTATGAATACAATGAACGTTTCAGGATGAGTTCGCTTAAAGTAGAAGAGCTACTACAAGGGATTGGACATTTATTACGGCATCCAACAAAAAGAAACAAAGCATTAACTCCTAAGCAGCAGCTATGTATCGCGCTCCATTGGTTAGGTAATGGAGGTCAGTTTCACGCTGTTGGCGATATGCATGGCGTTTCTACAGCAAGTGTTTCCAGATGTGTGCACAGAGTAGTCAATGCTGTGAACCAAATAAAATTCGTGGAAGTTGTAAATTGGCCGGAAGATGTTTTTCTCATCGCTTCACAATTTCACAATGCTGCTGGAATGCCTCAAGTAGTAGGTGCAGCTGATGGAACATTGATTGAAATTGATGCACCTCATGAAAATGAGGCAGCATTTGTTGATAGGCACGGGAAACATTCTATTAATTGTATGGTTGTGTGTGGGCCGGATTTGATGTTTTACTACGTTAGCGCCAACTGGCCCGGGAGTGTACACGACGCAAGAGTTATGAGAAACAGTACATTGTGTCGTC
>PNEQ01113496.1:0-27091 GCA_003012365.1 Medauroidea extradentata
AGAAATCCTGGCTACACCCCTGCCTGTGGGTATTGAAATTATATTACAAATAAACGGAAATGATAAAACAATGTAAATACCAGCAAGGACCTATTGACATGTAGTTTTCTTGCCACGCGACCAGACAATAACAATACATTTTGCCCGTCGCGTAATTCGCGTTATAGTGTTGCCAGCATAATATCCAAGGTAGGCGGGTTTTGGGCATCCTTGCCTCGCCATGGTGGAGACAGCTAGGAAGCCGCTGTGATATTGTCCTCGCTTCTTGTGCGGAACAACTTGCCATTTGGCTCGCTGAGATAGGTCATTGTCTGCACGGGTACAGCGGGTGGGGTGGAGAGATGCCTAGGGGCAGTGTACTAGAAAGCGGGGGAGGGGCGAGAAGCAGGACGGGAGGATCCCCGCGGGTTGCCTCGTAAAAGTTTGGTTTTAACGACCACCGCTGTGTCTCGCGGTGTTGACCGTCTGTGTGGGATGTTCTTCTCTCAGGAACCACCCACCACCCTCCCCTAACATTCCTTTCAAACCGCAGACTTAACATGCTCCTGGGGAAGCCCACAGCAGCCCCTTTAGAACACAGTAGCAATCTGAATTCTCTGGCGTGTCAAGTTTACCCACAGCACTAATTTGTTTTTCCAACAGATGATTCCTTTCCGTCTGACAGCAATGTCTACTATAAGCTGCAACTCTATTACTGGACAAATCAAAGACGTGTTGTGTCACAGTTATCCATGTACTGATTGGCACAGTCAAATGAATAATAACTCTGCACAAAAACACTCTGCCAATAATCATGAAGTTCAGCTGCAGGTGGACACGTAAGACACTGAAAAAAAAAAAAAAAAAAAGTGGTGAAAAATCTTTTTGCGAAAACTACCGGACCCTATGTATTGGATATTTGATTATAACACGCAGGTTATTTGAAGTCGCGAAATTTTCCTGACTCTAGTCATTAGCTGTGTATGTTTGTGCAGAGTCTTCTTTCATCTGACTGTACTAATCAGAACAATGTTCTGCAACACCACACACCTGTGACTTTCGGGTAGAGCAACAAGAAGCTGATATCCAATCACTGACCACGGAGCAGGAATATTACAGTTGTACACGTAAGCACAGGCATAGGCACAGAGGGGTACGGCCCCCCCCCCCAAACTTAAAAATAATTTTTTAAAAAGAAAATGCCTGTAAAATAATTACTTTTCAAATTATTTTTTACAGAAGGTTAATTAAATTTCTAGGCAGAATTTGTATTGTATTATTACCGTAATTATACACGTTCAGCAAGTTCTTATAAAATTACACTTTTTATTTGTGGTTTTACTAAAAAATACTAGGTAATGTGACCCCCCAATTAGAGTCACACTACGCCTATGCACGTAAAGCACTGAAAAACAAACTGGGGCAAAAATATTTTCGCAAAACCTTCCTGTCCCTAGCAATGACGAAAACCAAGTGGACTGGGAACCAGTAATTGAAAGTTTAAATATATACGAGCGAAACGAGTGCCGGCGTTAATTTGCAACTGTTGACTGAAAAAAAAAAAAAAAAAGTAACTGATTTCGAAAATAAAAAGTTGTGATCCGTGACAATTCTGGTAGAAAAAAAATGTAATGGACTGGAAGACGGCGTGTAATCGGTGCAACTTGCAATGAAACATGCTCCAGCTGAGTGATATTCTGGACCTGGCGCGCTCGGACGCGTGACCTTGAGCCAGCTACCGAGGCGGAAGAGAAAATATATTTTCACTGCACCTAGAGCTCTCCTTGGCCTGGTTGTATTTGTTTCCCGGGTCTTTTATCTCGCATTCCCGCCCGCATACCTCGCTGATAGCGACGACACTCACTCGCGCAGCGCTCTAAACAGTGTCTGTGCACATCGCTCAGGTATTTACGACCTGCTGCACGGTACATACTGTTCACCGCACGGTCGGCATTTTTCAACATCGTCTCCTCTAAGATAATTACTACAACCATCAACTTCTGGCGAAAATAATTTAGCCCCAGTTTGTTTAGGGGCTTTACGTGCACGTGGCTACTGGCAGCGTGTCTTTGCGAAGTGACGTCTCTGATTAGACTCTGCCAATCAGTATAACGTTACTGCAGTCCCACACGTCTGTGATTAGTGGATAGAACCTCAATTCACGTGAGAGTTGTTCTGTCACTGACTACGAAGCAGAACTGCAGATATGCACGTAAACCACTAAAACAAACTGGGGCAAATGTCGCGAAAAGTTCATGGCCTAAAATAATAACTAAAAATACACATTGTTGACTGTGGAGAAGCGTCGAGGTATTCCAAGATAAGCTGTTTTCAGTCCTGAGTTGTATGTGCAACCTCTAGACAAGGAGGTACAGGTAAATCTCCAACCAGTGCCGTTCAAGAGGAGAAGAATGAATTCTCTAGTCATCCGACTTAAAAAAAAAAAAAAAAAAAAAAAAAAAAAAAAAAAAAAAAAAAAAAAAAAAAAAAAAAAAAAAAAAAAAAAAAAAAAAAAAAAAAAAAAAAAAAAAAAAAAAAAAAAAAAAAAAAAAAAAAAAAAAAAAAAAAAAAAAAAAAAAAAAAGATCTCTTTGGTTGAGTATGCCGTAGTCACGTGCTCAGTGTGTACAGTAGGGGACTAATACTGCTTCCCTTGAATCACAGCCACGCTTCGCCACTAGGTGTTGCACAATTGCACGTCAATATTTTGGAAGAACAATGTTTACAAAAGTGAGACAACTGGAGATGTCTCAGGGGTCATTTGCTTTGTGAAGTTGGCAAACCTATTGCCTAGGGACCCCAGAAATGTCACTAGATGTCTTACATATATTTTCTGTAATAATTATTGTAATATTAAAGGGCATATAATTTTATTGTATTTGAATTAGGGCTAGGTACATAATAATAATTTAAAGTATAAACTATAGCCCACTATAATAGCCCACAAAAGTACGGTTTACGTGTGTCCGCAAGGAGCGCTGCTATCGCGCAGCGGACGGTGCTATAGGTCGTTCTGGATAAAGTGAGAACTAAAGATTTAAACTTTGAAAAAAATCACCAGCAGTTACTGCACTTGGTTCAACATCAATAATAGTGACTTTACAACTTGTATGGTTGGCAGCGATTTGCTTAATGTAGTTCCGTGTATTTTCCTACTTAAATACACCAATACAGAAATAAAATCAACTGAAATCGACGAATATGTATTTTATGTCATTAATAAACATTTCAATGAAACTATATAGGTTCCGACCGACTGAACAGTTTATCTTTCCACGCGCAGACATCAAGTGTCGTGTCCAGAGAGGTTAGACATTTCCCTTCGTTAGCCGTTACGCGCGGAAATATAAATTTAGCAAGTTCTTGCGAGTGCTCACTTTGTTCCTAACAGCCTATAGTCGTGTGCGAGACTGGTGACTTGGGTTAGCAGCGGGTAACCGAGGTGGAAGTCTTAAGACTGGGTCGTGTGTGACGGCGTAGCCGAGTTGAAGTCGGCTTGTCATAGCGTGTGGTCGAGGCCAGATGCCTAGTTTATTTGCTTGTTTAAGCAATACCTGATATACTAATTCAATGTGTTCGACTACAGTAGCGGCGAGGAGCGAGGTATACATCTGGACGAAGATTGGACATTGGATCTCACTGCAATACTGACCAGAAAATACGAAGTCGTCCCAGCGATCTTCGTAAATTAAGGTACGCGACGCCAACGTTATTTAAACCACAACACTCGGGCTGGATTTTGCAAGTACTTTATGAAACATATTTTTGATAAACTGAGTACATTCTCGCGAACTGAACTGAGCAGTGTTTTAGAACGTTTTCGTAAGTGGACTATAAATTATGGATTGATTTTATTATGAAGGCACCGGTGCACAAATAATATAAATCTTAGTACGATGTAAACTTTTGAATTTAATACAGTAAATTGATTGTTTTCATGATTATTATTATTATCATCTCGTCTCTGTTTACAATATACATCAGAATAGTATTCCAGTTAATGGCCCTTCTGGCGATGTGCCTTTTTTTCTGGAAATACGTGTAGACCTCAGTGTAGAACAATATCGAGTGAGGCAAGTGTGGTAACCACCACGCAAGGGCACGTCGCAAGAGGAGCAAACAAATATTTGCAAACGTACGCCTGAAAAAGCTCCTTTACTGTACTATAGGTCTCATGACTCACGTGCATGGGCGCGGCTTGGAACATGCTGCAGTGAAATGCTACAGTGGGCAATCTAATACTATAGGGGGATCGGGATGAACACTCACAAAAGCCCTGCTAAAGTTCTATTTTCTGCCAATTCGTATCTTTCCGCGCGTAACGACAAACGACGGGACATGTCTAACCTCTCCTGGACACGTTACTTAATGTTTGCGCGTCTATGATAAAATGTGCAGTCGGTATGAATCAACACTGTTTAGCAAAAAAAAAGTGCACAATTTTTAAACATTCAATTATGTCGATTTCGATTGAATTTGTTTCAGTATTGCTGCATTTAAATAGCAAAATACACGGAACTATATTGCATAATTTCGCTGTCAACCATACAAGCAGTAAGGCAACTGTAGTTTACGTAGAATTATATGCAGTAACGGCTAGTAATATTTTGCAAAGGTTAAATTTTTAGTGCTCACTTTATCCCGAATGGCCAAGTTTCGTATGTAGTTACGAATAATAGCTGCAATGGCATTCCTCAGAAATACGATCCAGCCCGCACACATATACATTTAACACAATTTACTGCGAACTGTAGTGCACAAATGGTGAATTTTCGGACCTATGTTCGTATAACACTTTTGGTTCATCTAGATGTTTCGTGCAGTTATACAGCATCATCTATATTCCTCTATCAGAAAATCTCTGCGCGAGAGGTTTATGGATGTTACAATTATTTTCAAATAAAAACGCGGGTATTTTTTAAATTCTGTTATTATAGAGGCCTACAAGAAGAAATGAAAATACATTTAGCACGCCAAGCCTCGTTTACACTGGCCAGAAAATTGCTAATACGAATAACTAGAGAGCTACATAATTCACGATATCCTCTGGCAATCGTTCGACGTCTTACATTGGTCTGTGACGTCGTGGGCTGCAGCGTAGTACACTTCTGGCCAGTAATTAAAAGCAAATATCGTTCAACTACGGTATTTGTTAAAAGCTTAACGATACTGTAACCAATATCCTTCTCAGCGGTCACATGCACATTACATAACATTAATTAAACTCTACCAAGTGCACCTTCAACTTTATAAAAAGAGGTAAAACACCGCGCAATCACGCAAGACAGAGAGCTAAAATTATAGGAACGGTTCCTATGTAATTACGGCGCTGGGAAAAGTTGGCTACCAATTCAAAAAAAGACTGAACACCAAGCCACTAACTCATTCCTCTCGTTTTGTTTAATTCTCCAAATAGCCTGCAGCCCCAAGTACGGTAAATAAACAAACACTAATTACTTTCCAATCATTCGTGACGGCACGCCACGTCATGTGTCTAATACGAGTAGTACACAGACGTACTGGTTACGACCCGAGGGGAGGGGGGTTCAGCCACCAGACCCGCCCACAGATGGCAGCACCGGCTGATCGATACCGCGCGGCGCCACTGCGTCCCCGGCGCCCGCCCCTGCTGGGAAGGGGCAGCGAGAAAGGAAAGCCACCCCTCCCCACAATGCCCCCTCCCCCTTCCTTCCATCGTGCCCACTACAGCGGGGGTAGTGCTAGTTGAATGCAATGTACTCTTGCCCTTACGTCAACTAATTACGCAGTTCAAGTGTGAGTCCATAATTTTAAATTTGTACGAAATAGTGTCCTTTTACGGAACATTTTTAGCACGTTAGTATTCGCAATAACGACATGCTTACGGCAGCATACACCCAACGAAAACCAACCGACTTACTGGCTACATGCTAAACGTCATAACACGTCACAATTTTTTAAAACTTGTCGAAATAAAGAATTTCATATAAAAATAACTACATATTTGATGTACTTTAAAAAAATTATTTAGAGCAGATATTATTATTATTATTATTATTATTATTATTATTATTTTAGCAAACAGCGTCATTCCTTCTTATTGCAACGAAACCGCATTTATAGCAATGCAGAGTGTCAGGTGTGGTGTATGTCGAAGGTAACAAGTGCACATTCTCATCTACGATACGATAAGCTGCCATGGCTGTGTCGAGTTACGTGATAGAGCTGACAGCATGATGGGCGACTGATTAAAAAATCAGGACTGACTCGACGTGCGCTGCAGTGTGTGTGAGATTAGCGAAACGTGTATTTTTATCACATAAAACTTAAAAATTGATTTTGCTAATTTGACGATTTTAATAATCACTTGAACGGCCTTAAGGTCATGATATGTAGTTTTTTTTTTTTCACATTGGTGCAAAAACCCATATTTTTAAAAGGAATATTTTGAATAGATGCAGGACTAAGAGCAGTCATGCGATGCACAATTTGTATGTAGGCGTTTTCCAAAATCACGCACCAATCGCCCGCAAAAAAAAAAAAAATCATAACAAAATTGGTAATACTTAAGTTGCAAAAATCTGAACATAAAACAATGAGATTTACTGTTACAAAAAATATGCAGAAACTATAATATGTGTTTGTGACAAAACAATATAGCTAGGAAACCTTCGATATGAAAATTAGGTTGTTTTGAAAGAATTTTTTTTTTTTGAAACTACAAACCACTACGGTGGCTTTAACAGGACTTCTCCTCTCGTTATGTTCCTTGTCGGTAATATTATATCGCATTATTTTTGGTAACATGGTTTAGAAACGTTGATGCAGGTATTATTAGAAAGAAAAAAAAACTTCGAAGGAAATTTTCAGATCTGTTACCGAGTACCTCGCACAGTAGGTACATGCGTCCGTGTAATATTTTGGGTTAAAATAAGCCTATTCGTTTCCGATGTAATTAATATTTCTCCAACAGAAAGTACCGTCAAATAATGTTTCAAGAATTAAGTAGGGCCTACATATTGTTCGAATTTTGCTTATCTCCAACCCGCGAATACAAGCTAAGAGTGTAACTGGCACATGGACGGTGTAGTGTGACACGTGGATCCTTTTTTGCTGCCTAGACCTAGATTGCTGCGTCTGTGTGTGTGAGGCAGGAGCGTTTTCCGATGGGACTTCAATAAGCGGTGACCACATTATTTTAATTAAAAGTCTAACGCTTGTTTCTATAGTTATGTTTTTCCAATCCGATTGTTAATTTTCCGGCATAGGTCGATTATGGATATTTTCGTATAAGGCGCCTTAACTATAACGCGTCACGGGCAAGACTTGCGCCATATGACGCTGAACGAAAAAATCGATTACGTTTCTCCTCGTCATAACCTCCTCGCTGTGCATAAGGCGTCTTAACTTTTACGCGAAATAACATGAAGTTGGTACGCCTGACCCTTAGAAACTCGTGTCGAGTACAAGAGTTATTACATTTTCTTTTTGCTAACTAACGAATTACAAGGCTTCATTCAGATCGTTAAATTGGTTTATAAATAGTAGCGTTTGCTCGTATTGCGATGGAAACTAAATACTACACTCTTAAAAGTAAGGTAACTTAACCTGATAAATAAACAGGAATATTCCCTTACTTGTATGGATAATTGACGTATTATTACATAAAGTAAAAAAAACTCAATGTACTGTCAAATTGCGCAAATATGTTGAAAAAATACCGCAAGTTGTACACAAATTTAGTTTTTCCTTGTGGACAATAGTTTAACATAGATTGTAAGTTATTTGTCATTCCGGTGTCGATAGCCGCGTGGTTAACGTTTTGGCCTGCTAGTTTGAAGTTTTGTAGTTCGAGTGCTACTGCAGTTGAAAATTTTAACATTACTATTCATATTTCGTATTCTGTGTACAATAATAATAAAAAAGATTTCTAAAATGCAAATGAAGGTATATTTTAAATAAGGAATTTTTCTTTCTATGTGAATGTAATTGCTTTCCCTTATATGGAAGTCGATTTAAGCTACATTTTTGTGAGTGTGGATATAATAATAATAATAATAATAATAATAATAATAATAATAATAATAATAATACATTTATTTATTGCGCAGTGTACCGTTTCAAAGAAAGGCAGTTCACTTGTACATTTGTGATGGGTGGCATGAAATAGAGTTCGAGCAAAATTCCTGAATCTCCTGCATATTTTGTGCGTTTACATTTTAACCTAAAAAATTAGTGTACTACTATGCTGAAGCTCTTAAAATTATGATTTACATACCGTTTATCTATTGTGTACGTGCCCATGAGATACGTATCCGAACTGAGATCAACGAAATGTAGCAACATTTACATATGTTCATATTTTACTTCACTGAAATAAAAAGTCAGTGGTGGCGAGCTCGTATCTATAATTTTTTTCTACAAGTTGTTGTGTTGGATGGAGGGGTGAATTTAAAATTTCAATAATTAAGTTTAAAAAGCATTAGCATTAATCATATTGTTTTTATGTTATTAAAAGTGATTAATTTTTCTAATTGTGGCCACAATAATACTAACTTGTATATAATACTTACTTACTGCACTGGTATTCAAATGAGTACCTATAATATTTAAAAACTGCAGGAATTTCTGGAGAGGATATATCCTTTACATAACATTGCCGCCTGCTGACCGCACGCTAGAGGGGACAGTAAACGTATGTGACAAATGTGTGGCAGAAATAGTTAATATGAACGTTTTTTTGGGATAAACAAAACTGTTATCGTACTAGATATTACACAGATCCTTAACAATAATGATAACATTTTTGCACAACGGAGTCGATCCGAGATTTCTTGCTTAACAGTTCTGCACGGTACTCTTTCGTACATAGCGACCAGACAGTAGCAAAAGTATTTTTAAAGTATTTTAAAATTTAAAGTAGTTTATATATTTTATGTCAAGGAAATAAATAGTTCCCATTCAACTTAGGAAATTATACAATTACTTTCAAGTAAATTTGCTATTTGTACAGTGTAGCAAAGTGATTATAACCTCTCCTAACCTCTAAGTGCGACAAATATGAGGCCACTCAATCCTCCTATGTTATCTATTCTAGTGTTTTCATATAAGTTTAAACACAACATTACTTCAATTATTTGTGAAATGACTACATTAAGTGGACCTATGTTCCGTTTATTGTCAGTTATGATGTAACACCTTAACTGAGGCATACGTTTTTGGGCGCCTTAGCTGAGACTCTGTTAAGACGCTAACGTCTTAATCTTGGCACGTCATAAATCATAATACATAGGTGGTCGCATTTTACTGCCAGACGTCTTACCCAAGTCCCGTCCGTGTTATGACGGGACCAAAACAGATCCGTAATCGACCAGCAGATAAGGCAGTCTGGAAAAGCCACTTTTGGCCGTTTTGAGGGAACAGAATAAAATGTTTCTAATAAACGTGTCGAATTTTTAAAACTATAGTGACATAGCTTGAAGTGTGCGACCTTTTCGTAGATATACAGATATAATATTCGTTAAATAGTTTCGTCAAAAAGTGAATAGTCGTAAATCGATGCGACGCATTTTAATGTCAGGTAGGGAGCTTAACTTATTCCCACTGCGCTAGTTTAGCACGCTGTGAATTCAGGCGATATTTCTCGCATCGAGCGTAATACTCTGGTTATTATCGCTCCGCTGTCTCCAAGCGAGGGCCACAGTGGCCGAATGGTCAGACCATTCGCCTACCACAAAGGCGATCCGGATTCGATGCTCGGCGGGGTCGGTCCCCGGATCTCTCACTCACCTCTTGTCCCCAAGCGTCAAATGCGGAAATTTGGAACCGATACACAATACTCTTAAAGGGTGTTCAAGTGTGATAAAATCATAATTCTATATTTGCATGAAAAATTGTTAGCTTTGTAGACGAAACTTGTGAATACATTTCACTCTTACGAAACAATTTTACCTCTCGTAGTTTTCTCATAAAGGGGGGTGTCAAAGTCAAAAGTTGCTTGTTACACTGCCGCGCAAATAGTGAAAAACAACTGACCTACTTAAACAATCTAATTCACTGTGAACTTACGCCCCATGAGCTATGCAATAAATTAAAAAAAAAAAAAAAAACCACAGCGGAATGTTTTGAGTTATAAAAAATTGTAAAAGTACAAAAAAAGTTGTAAATTGAGCAAATTTTTTAAAAATACAAAAATAGTTCGCGGGATTCTTTTCAAATGTTTTATTACGTAGCCCATAGTATGTTATTTCCCTGTGAATTATTTCACGCACGTAAGTCAATTGGTTTTCGTTATTTGCATGGCAGCAGAACAAGCAAATTTTGACTTTGACGCGCCATTGTGTGAAAACTACGCAAGCTAAAATTGTTTCGTAAGAGGAAACTAGGGAGCCTGAGACGATGACGTCGAGTGGCAAAATTATATGATGACCTGTCTACTCTTACGAACCTGCGCTGCTTATAAGCTTATGCAAGCAGCCTAGAAGAAATACTCCCCATACGCGTAGTCTCGGGGGGGGGGGGGGAAGGGAAGAGGGGGCGCAGGGAGACCCTCCACATTAAAATAGTTAAACATAAAATGTTTTTACCAATACAACGAAATTTTGGGCGTGAAGACTTTAATATACACAAACACTGATCTTCGTGTGAACTAGTAATCCGAGCTTATACTACCTACAAAAAGAAAGTGTAAATATCCTGCAAAGTGTGCATTGTGATAATTTACGTAAAATATATTTTTTAAAATGTTTATGTCCTTTACAAATGTTAGTTAAATTAACAGCCAATTTTTAAATTCAATTATTATCTTAGTTATAGATTTACAAAAGCAGATTCTTGTCAATTTACACATTTTATTTGTAGTTTTACTAAAAATATCTATTTTAGGTTCCCCCCTCCCCCCCAAAAAAAAATCATCCTACGTCTTTGATATTGTCAGTGATTAGAACGACTTATTTTACAATGTTGTCACATTACATCCCATCAGCTGACAGGCACTCAGAAGCCCTCAACCGCGATAAAAACTACACCGCCGCTCCAGCTCATGTCGACGGCGCGACTGAGACACAAACATGCGTCATCTCGACGATATGATTCCCTTCCGGTGCAGGTCACACCGACTCCTCTGCCTGGTACGCAGAAAACTTCGGACAATATTCCGGAAACATGTTTCACCATACATTGTGTCATTCAGTCTCTGACTCACTGGCCTGGCACGTCCACGTGCTAATTGCCACGTCTTCGCAAGGTATACCCACCATACGGTAAGTTAATACTTTTAGAAACGAACTATTGAAATAAATTACTCGAAATACTTCCGTTATTACCATACAACTGGGTAAGCAAATATAAAAGAAAGCAATGCGGTGAGATATATAAAGAAATTAATTTTTTTACGAGTCCGTGACTATGAAAATTGTTTGTAATAATTATTTTAAAAGTGAGTTAAACACGTCAGTTACACGATAGTTGGAGGAAGGTTGGGTTGGCATTGATGTCGTAGAAATAGTTCTTCTGTATATTATGAACAGCGGCTGAAGTATTGAAAATCGTTTAATGGAATATGTACTGTAGGCCTGCATAATATGTTTATTTTCAGGAAATGAAATAAAATTAACATTTACATTTATCATATGTAGAGGTACGTCAATTTCGCGGATTCATCTGGAAGCAGCCTAGACTTTTCAATCCTATACACCCACTGGCCACAATTGATTATCTATTGGCTTATAACCGTACAATCAGGTAGAAAGCAGTAGCACTTTGCATTATTTCCTTATTTACTACTGGCTTGCAGTAGTCAAACGCGTTTCGTAACAGCCGCCAGCAAGTCACAGATATGACAATGAAGTATACATAATTGACTTTCAACCTGGCCTGGAATGTATCTGCGAAATTTACGTACCTCTAATCATATGCTATAATATTTTAGACACGCATGCTATGCATATTCAGGCCCCGTTTATTCGTTCATTGTCTGCTGTTCCACTGAGTAGCAACTAATGGACAAATGGTAGGGGCTTGAGTATGCACAGAACAATGCATTCTAACGTGCAAGTCATTTAATCCGCGACATTTTCTAGCCCCTAGCTATAGGCTGTCCTTGGTAAACTGTGCACTTCTATGAAGTGAGTGATGAGATAATTGTTGACCAGCGTTTAACATCGAGGTCTTTAGCGCTGGCGAGGGATTACGTGAAGTGAGTATGGAGCAGTACCGGAATGAAAGTGCGGGGGAAACGGGAGAGTTCCGAGAAAACCCGCCGACCAACGGCATCGTCCGGAACGATTCCCACATACGAAAATCCGGGGACAGACCCCGCCGGGAATCGAAGCCGGATTAGTTTGGTGGGAGGAGAATGGTATGACCATTCGGCCACCGCGGCCCCCACTTCTATGAAGACCGCCTCGTCGAGGAAATTAATAATAATAATATGATTTATTCAGACCATCAGCGTTAACTTTGAGCTTCGTGGAAACGTAACTACGTTTACATCAACATATAACATAAATATTACAAACTAGTAGGGATTTAAAAGTACTCACACTGAGTGAGTGAGAGAGTTTGGTCAGGGCTCCAACATCGAGGTCTTTAGCGCTGGGGAAGGGTGGCATTATGTGAGTATGGGAAGGCACCGGAATGATGGTGCGGGGGAAGCGGAAGATCCCCGAGAAAACCCGCCGACCAACGGCAATGTCCGGCACGATTCCCACAAGCGAGAATCCGGAGACCAACGCCGTTGAAAATCGAACCCGCCTTGGCGGGAGGCGGATGGTTTAACCATTCGGTCGACGCGGCCCCATTGCTCACACACAAAAAGATTGTAGAATCTCTTTCCTACTAACTTTTTGATGTCCACGATGTTTTAGCAATGACAGCAACATGATGTTGTGGTGACCACTGAATAAAGTTGTAGCAGACACGAATTTTTGTGCAACCTGCCGTGAAAAGTCTATAGCCTACGTGTCTTTTCTAGCTCGCCGGATGTGATGGCTCTGGTAGTCAGCGAGAAAGTTAACACACACTACATTCAGTGCACTTGTAGACCATTGATTTCCGCGACAAGATTTGTGCACCAGTTAGTTTCAATGCCTTATCTGCACATATGCAACACTGCTTCGTACAGGGGCGTCATTTGGGGCTACAGGGGGGGGGGGGCATTTAGAATTGTATGTGTATAAATATATTTTTGTACTTTTAAATGTAAATATTGCTAACTTAAGCACATAAAACTGAAGTTTTATTATTAAAGTATCTAATTTATACATGATTAATTAATAAAAAAGATGCAACAAGGTCACTGTCGCCAGAAAACAAAATCTTGCCCCCCCCCCCCCCTAGAAAAACCTGAAATAACGCCCCTGCTTCGTGATTGTCAGCGTGTCTTTGTGCAGTGACGCCTGTCATTTGACTGTACCAATGAGAATAATCTTACGTCTACACCACACGTCTGTGATTTTCCTCAAGACGACGAGAGTGAAAAACATTCAGTCACTGACCGCAGAATATTTGGGGATACAGACGTGAAATATACGGTAGGACGGCAAACTCGAGTCACACACGCTAGAAAAAAGGCTTCGCTGGCCAGCAACATGGCGTAAGCGTCTACCGGCAATCAGCCAGTATACAGGTTAACAGGAAACCTGCGCTAACATACAGGAGTCAACAGACACGTGGCTCGTATCAACTGCTTCTGGCAGCCAATACGTGGCGAAGTTCGCTCGTATCAAATAAGTCGTCATGTCATTTCATGAATTACAATTTACTCTGTGATCATTGCCCATGAAGCAGAGCTGCACTCACTGAAAATAGTTGGTGTAAAAATATTTTCGCGAAAATCAAGGGTTTCTAGTCATGAACGAATCGGAGAGATGGATAAATGTACCTTCTGCGCCTTCGGCGTTGGAGCTAAGTACCAGCAGCGACGACCGAGTGGCGGAGTTAATGCCACTTTAAACTAAATACACCAAAATGCGTAGAATAAATCCTATACCTAGGGACAGGGAGTTTTCGCGAAAAGATTTCTGTACCACTTTGTTTCCATGCCTTACGTGCTCACCTGCAGTTCTTCTTCGTGGTCGGTGATTAGACGGTTTTAATTCTCAGCGTCTTATGGTTTACGCGCAAATCACAGACGTGTGGGAACGCAGTAACCTAGTTCTGATTGGCTCAGTCAAATGAAAAATGTCTCTGCACGAAGGCACACTGCCAATAATCACAAAATACAGCAGCAGGTGTGCGCGCAAAGTCTCTGAATCAAAGTGGTGCGAAATCTTCCGGTCTCTACCCATACATACACCCAGCAGTAAAATGGGGGAGGTTATCGACGCCGACAGGAGAGCCTGATACATCTCGCCCTGCTACTCATACAAGCGTCTAGGACTCTGGCGACGAGGGTGGCAGACAGACGCGGCGAAGGGGTCGGTGATGGAGCACGACGAAGAGTTGAGGGGAAGGAGAGAGGGCGAGATAAAGGAACAGCCGGGAAGAGGGATGGCGACACGGTGATTGATGGCGCACAGAGAACTCTCGGAGAGCTTTCGCAGCTAGGCTGCACCGCCTCGTACAACAATCCGCGGTTCCCCCCTCCTGCACCCCAAGCTAACCACACACCGCGGAAAACTTCGTCCGCAGCCATGGTTGTGGCGACTGCCACTGATTGTGAGCTCGCCGGGGCTGAAAGACGGGGCGGGGGACATTCCCACAGCCAGTAGCGTTACACATTACGTGTTGCTAGGACGAGCAGACTGCACTGCAACCCCTGAGTAAAAAAAAAACCTGCTCTTCACGTGCTTCTTCTGCAAGTTTAACATACCTTGTGAAACAAGTTACAAAAATGTAAAAATTACGAGTCCACCATTTCCCAGCCATCGTCAGAGACTGTGTCCGAAAAATACGCAACTGCGGCAGAATATTTTCTGGAATAGGTCCTACTTTGCAGAAACTGTTTTCCTGGATTAGACGGTACTTTTTTTTACCAAGAATACATTGCTACTCCCAGTTAAGAGCGTTCACACGGCGAAAATTTGTAATTTTATATTTGCACGGCATAGTCATCGCTATATAGACGTTACTTACGACTACATTATCCATTTGTAAAAGTTTTTTAACTCTCATAGTTTACCCATAGTGACGTGACAAAGTCAAAATTTGGAAGTTACAGGAACATGGTAAAAATAAAAACCAAGTGTCTTACTTGAATACAATAATTTACACTGAAATTAGATACTATGGGCAATATACTAAAATATTTAAAAACTCAATGAGATTCCTTTGTACTTAAAAAAAATTGAAAATAATGACAAATTACTTTACTTATGTCATTTAAAAAATACCAAATGACTTATGTGTGTTTTTAAATACGTTAGCGTGTTGCCCATATTATCTAATTTCAGTGTAAATTATTTCATTATAGTGAGATACTTAGTTTTCGTTATTACTATGTTCACGTTACTTTCGAATTCTGACTTTGGCATGCTGCTATGGAAAAACTGTAAGAGCTAAAAAAATTTTATAAGTGGAAAATGTAGTCACAAGTAACGTCTATAAAACGAACATTATGTCGTGCAAATATAAAATTATGCATTTTTGCCACGCGAACATCCTTAACTTAGGGCAAGTTGCATCATTGACGTTCAGGCATTATATCGGGATCAATTACGAGGTGAATCAGGGTCAACCTTAATTGTTGCACCAATCTGGTTCACGACTTGAACTACCGTCAAAATAAACTTTACTATCAACCACCGAGTCCGGTGATCCACGGAAGTTAGTTGAGCTTAGGATAGACAAGACAAGACGACGACCAAGCAAATAAGCGCTTCAGACATTATAAAAGTGTTTATGGGGAAATTAGACGCTATTTAAAACATATGTGACCAACAAATTAGGGTTAGTAAAAATAAATGCAAAACCACGTACAACATGTTAACAACAGTAGACACTGTAAACAGCGCAACTTTTAAAATACGCTGCTAGTAGTGTAGCTGATTTATTTATTATTACTGATTTATTACTTATTTCCACAAAAACTATAGCGAAATGTTTAAGTGTTGATAATTACTTTAAGGATTTCTACTACGGGGATTTATTTATACATACATCAAATGTTAATACGTACACCTGTACAGAATATGTTTATATTACCATTACAACTTGTTTTTTGTTACTTAAGGCTAACAGTAATACTGTTGGGGATGCGTTTATTTCATACAACGATATCTACACACAATATTTTGTTGCAGTCTTGACGTACGTAAATAACATTCAAACATCTATCAAGACACAATTTTGCTCACCATAATAATGAAACTCGATACGCTACGCGTAAGCTATGTATACTGGTCCTGTTACAATAACATAATAAAATAAAGCATGGGAAAACTAATGTGAAAGATGGAACAGTTTAAAAATAACTATTAATATTTTACAGCATGGAACAGGATTTGATGCTTCTAACCATTTTAAGAAACAGTTTCTAATCAATATATTACTTGCAATACGTAGGCCCTACAGCACTTTTTTTATCGGATCCAACTGCATTTCCACAAACACTATTTTATGGCAATTATTTTACATTTCACTGAAATCACGATTCCTGCCAAATAATTCATATGCACGACGCTATTGGTTAACCTAACACGACGTGTTTCTTAAATGTAGGTTAATATGATCAAAAATATATTATTTCAGCAAATTCCATGCAACTTTGCTAAGTGAGAACAAACGCATTGGATCAAAAGCCATACAAAATTAAAAAGTCACTTTAAATATTCAGTTCAATGTTACTTCAGCGCAAAACAGAGCAAGAAACAAGCCCGTTTGACGACACACCACACACAACAGCCTACCCACATTCCATAAATTTCCTTGAAAAAAAAAAACAGACAGTAATATACGTCTTTCATCTTACAATCGAAACGGAACCAAGATCTAAAGATCCGTTATTGGAGAGAAGTGAGATAAGGAGAGAGTGTTTAACGACCCTTCAACAGCGAGGTCTTCAGAGCCGATAAGGGTGAAGTGAGTTGAAGGGACAACACAACATTCTTGCCTGAACCGAGATTCGAAGCCAGGACCTCTCGCACCGTAGACGGACGCCTAACCGACAACGCTACAGAGGCCGGCTTTTGTTGTTGGAACTCGCTCGATTACCTTGACGCAACGCAATTTAGACCAAAACTCGGATGTAACTAAAAACTGAGTGAGAACGAAGATCCTGCGATCTCGGTTCGGGACAGTCAGTGTTGCCACCGGCCACTAAAAATTAACTAATGACGCTCGTGACTCATCTAAACAATGAAAAACAGCCATTAAAGTAATATAGAGTGACCACTTATTGCAACAAACCTAATAACCTGGATTATTTTCTGATTTTCTGACAGAAACCAATAATTTTCCTGATTTTTACTAGCACAAAAACAAATTTTTGGCAATTTGTTCGATATGTTTAAATAAAGACGATAAAGATTTCAATTCTGCAGGTAATTTCTAAAACTTTTGTATTGTTCAGCCAACAGTAAACTTTAATAATAATAATAATAATAATAATAATAATAATAATAATAATAATAATAATAATAATAATATCAACGAACACTATCCAAGAAGAATAATAACACATACACGATCATAATTTCTTTAATAAAATAAACTAAAATTCTCTCAGAACTCAAATAGGCTTACTTTCCCTCTTGTGGGACCTTTGTGGAAGCTCATATTGAGCCAGGCAAGAAAATTCGCTGAAATTTCCAAGACAGACCAAAAATTTCCTGAAATTTCCCTGGTCTTTCCAGGTAGCCAAAGTTTCTCGCCAGATTTTCCATGTTGTGGCCATGTAATAGTTACAAGGAGTCTGCTACACATACACACGGGTGTTATGTAACAAAGTGTTTCTTCATCTGTTGTACACTACACTGTTCTGCTCGCAATACGAAACTGTGATCAGGAGACGAGCTGAGCAGTTCTTATCTTGCACCACAAACTTTATCGCGTAGACGCAAGATAACCACGTCGTGATTTCCAGCAAGATACGCTCTCAACATACCAACTTTTCTTTTGGGTGTAAATAAACCCGCCCTCGTCTTCTAAATAATCTACAATAAGGTTTCTAGTAGTTCTGGATGGTATTACGTAACTCCTGCAATGAAGAATGTTCTGACATTTTTAAATTGCGTGAAATGAATCCCTCACATCTAAAATTTAGTAATTTCTCGCCATTTACAGTGGTCATATTTTAAGGGGCCTCACTTGATATGCGTTGCAATGAGTCACGATTATTTTTGACGGAACTTATTACGCGTTAGATTTGTACAGCATATCTACGGAAAGAACATTCACATAAAACAGTACACGGTTGTAAAATATGTAACGTGTTTTTCTGCCTACTCAAAATGGTTAAAAATGCAATTTTCAGACTGTCATATCTGGGTAAACACCAACTAGATAAAAAAAAAAAAAAAACAAAGTTAAAAATACTATGTGTTGGAGTTTAAACCATACTTCTCACAAATAAATTTATGTGGTCACTACCGTTATGGTCACCGCTCAAAATACCACTGGAAAAAGAATAACAGTAAAACTCTGCGCGCCACTGTGTACATGGCGCATAGAGGCGATATTGCATTACATACGCCGGTCAGCGCCACCCTTAGCGTTCCAATGATTTTATACCTCTCTCTCTCTCTCTTACACCTATCTAGAAGCCATCTTAAATAATGCTCGTGAAATACACAGAACAACAATAATGGCTTCTTGTGCGTTAATAAACTATCACTGACATTCACATTATCTAAAATAAGAGCCAAAAAATTAATGTGGGCGACTACAATCTAAAAATGTATCGAACTTCCACACGAAAACGCTTGCAAACAATTTTTAAACAGAATTTTCAACAAGGCTCATCAAGAAAAAGACGCAAATATTTCAAATAATTTAAAACATAACAAAAAAAAGTAGTTATTGATTATTAACAGTACGTTCACAGAAGAACAAAACCAATTAAGCTAGGAATCACTTTTTACAACATTTTTGTACTTATATTCGGCAGTTGGGTTAATTTTTAATGACACCAGTCTACAAATAACTGTAAAATTTACGAACATTTGGTTGTAAGTATACAGAAATTGCTGTAAAAAGACATAATTTTTATTAACGTAAGTTATACAACTATCGCTTTATGAGAACATTTCCGAGCAATTTATTGTAAACTATACTACAATTCTTTGCGGTGTTACATTTTTTTTTCGAAAACAATAATTTCCAATTAAGTACACAAAAATGAACTTTAACGTACAGAGGTGAAACAGCAACAGCAGACAAAAGATAGTTAGTTTAGGAAATATATTGGATGACTATATGACACGTGGGCTAAAAGCGCAAAGAACAAACTTCATACTGCCAGTTTTGTAGGAAAATACACGAATCTACGAAGGTGGCTGCCTGAGTAGACGTACTTGCTGTGGCTAGAGGCCGAGAAGCGAGAAACTAGTAAGGGCGACCACAGCACGCACATTAAGTCTTCTTTGGCCTCTAGGCGCGAGTCACTGAACAGGCACGCAGGCTCCTCGTCGACATGCTGTGCGCAAATGTTTGACATCCAGTAGCGAATCCATCCCTACATGCGTAGTGTTATTTAAAAGACAAAAATTTCTTGTGGATGTCAAATCATTTTCAACAATTCTTCACTACAAATTATACCTACAAAAGACCGCAAAAACACCAATTTTTGCCGTTTTTATATCGCGAGATAGTACGCTCAAGAGGCCTCCTACCTGCCCTTCAAATACGTTGCAACGAGTTACGACTATTCTCCTTTTGACAGAACTATTTAACACACATTATATCTGTATATCTACGAAAAGAACACGCACTTCAAACTATGTTGCTATAGTTTTAAAAATTGAACATTTATTAGAAACATTTTCTGGCGACTCAAAATGGCCAAAAATGGCTTTTCCAGACAGGAATATTTACAATCAGATTCTAAAAACAGAACTATAGAAACAAGCGTTAGACTTTGAACTACACTGTCCTTAAATAAACTAATATGGTCACAGCTTATACTCCAATAGCAAAAAGGATAATAGTAAAGCACTGCACGCCATCTGAGTGGCTTGCGCGAAGAGACGATAATGCATTACATACGTCGGTTAGTGGCACCCTTGCCGCTCCTGCCTCACACTCACAAACGCAGCCTAACTAGGGAGGTCCCTTAATATTAGATAAGGTCCAAAAACTTATACACGCTCTACACAAACATACACACGCTTGTAAGTAACGTTCTTTGAATGCCAGTTCTAAGCAAAGTTACTCACAGAAGTAAGCGAAGCTAAGGTCGATACTGAAACGCGCATCATGTGCCACATCGCCCTTACTCTTGAAGCAATGAAGTAGTGTGCAAATTTTCCGTCGAACCGGTTTTACTTAAGGCTCTTTCACACGAACAAATATTTCTTGAATAGCATGTCGGTTCAAGAAATTTTATTCAGTAAACATTCAAAAGTTATTACACGATTTGTAAACAAATTATGCACAAAATAAATAATTTACCTATCTTACAATACTATCTACTAAATCTGCACAGCAAAAATGTTTGGTTTACACATTAAACAATTTCTTACTATGTTTGTTTACATTATTTAAAATAAATCATGCTCCGTTTTCTTCTAAATATTGTTAAATTCGCATACAGAACTCAACTAATGTGTTATTTGAATTAATACTGTCAGAAACACCTCTATTCCATTCTAAATATTTTGATTAAAAAAAATTCAAACATGTTCGAAACGAAATTCATGACATTCAATAAATTGAAACACAAAATGGCCGTGGTTATGACGTCAATGTGGCATAATATGACATTCAAGAAATAGAATTCAAGAAATTTGATAGAAAATTGAAGCAAAATTTGATGGTGTGAAAGAGCCTTTAGAGTACTTTAGGTGGCAACTGGTGTGAAATCAGCAGCAAAGTTCAACTCGCTGCTGTATTTGAATTTCTCATCCTGTTAGTAGGTAGGCCTACAATAAGAGGAATGGCAATCTAAACAGTGTTTGTTTTGGAGTCTTCGAAACAATGTTTCTAATAATTTTCATAGTGCTCTAAAATGGCATTCTACGCTCGTCGGAAGTGATTATCCTTTTCCTAAATTAGTATACAGAATGCACGTGGAATACTTTCGTAAAAACATATTTCCCAACGATCTACAACGCATTAAAGGGACTGACATGCGAACGCCTCAACAAAACGCCCCTTTAAAAAAAAACGTATCTCCGTACTAACAGCAAACCAGAAAAATTATATCTCTACCGATCGGGTACGAACTTTGTCGGAACAACACGAAGCGTGAACGGACGCTGTTAAGCGGAAAATTATAGCTCTGCAGCAACTAGGCTATTAGCCTCACTTACGCCCGTATACTTAAACTGCTTATAATAGGCCTAGGCAACACCAGGCCGAATCCCGTATAAAAAAATTGGAATGTTCGGCCTGAACATGTAAGGTTGTAACACGAAGTATCTCAATTATATCTCTCTTTTAATTCCCTAAGGTACCAAATAATTTAATAATATGTGATATATATTTTTGTCTGGGTTGATAAATAAACAACGGAAACAATGAAGAAACTCTGCTTACTAAGCTTACAGTCTCAGAATTTTAATGTGGAATCAATACTTAAATCAATTTCTTCTTGATAAATTCAGTTAAAAAAATATCTTACGAACAAAAAAAGTTTCTCTGATAAATTTAAGGAAGAACTTGCAATATTAAATTTTAGTACCATACTTAGAGACACTGGTAAATCGCAGGAAAAGTTAACTATTTGCTAGTCTCCAACATGCTATGTATAACACTGGATGTTTTGCACCTATATTGGCCATCGTTTATTTGAAACACTGTGTCCCTCTTCAACAGACCCAATTAGAACTGTACAGTTTTAACACAGAACGTGTGTGATTTGCTAGAAAACTGTTCACACGTGTCACGATTGAGATACTACAATTTATTGGAGACTAGGTTAAATATTTTTGCGATTTTCCAGTATCTCTAACCATACTTAATATCTAAATTACAATATTTTTATTTTTAAAAATATGTAGAAAACACTTTTCCTAACATTTTCTATAGCAATATTTACAAGAAGAGAAGGTCTTTTTCCACTGCTGCAATCGCGGTTTTTGTACAGGATTGCACATAACTAGAGCACACTATAATTCGCTGGTCAGCTACTCGAAGGAAAACAGTAGAAAACAATACCGAGCACAACTTATTCTTAAGTATTGGAGACAGATGCAAAATTTTTACACTGCCATTAAAATTATCTTCTGTAACTAACAATAGCTGTGTTCCGCAACTTAAGGGTGCTACCTGTCTAAGAGTCCTGACGCAAGCAAAGATAGCGGTTTACATGTTTTCATATTCGGTGGCGCTCAGCCAGCTGTCAATATATCGCTTTTGGACAAAAACTATTTTCTACATCCAGATAAAGGAGATTTGTTTATAATAAAAAGTTGCTGTAGACGAGGGCGCCGCCTAGCAGCGAGGGCGGGACAGACAGCCGGAGCTAGGGGAGGTGAAGGTGAGATGATGTAAGGGCGGGGGAAGGGGAGGGGCAGCTCACCTGGCCAGGGAGGGATCAATGTCTGCCGCGGGCAAGCCTAACACCCCTCCTTTCAGGCGGCGTGCCTGATCGACCGGCCTACACAACCCCCATCCCTCCAGAGACAACACGGAGAACGAATCCACTCGCCGAAGAAACCCGGATGGCCACCGTCTTAGCTGGTTTCGTTGTTGGGAGAAAGGAAACAAATCTAACACTACTAGAACTACTTCATAGCGTTGCAGCAGCAGATTATCCGTTTACATACTCGCAATAAATATTAAAGTCATGGACCAAATTTTACAGGTAGTATCTCACTTAACATAATTAGAAGAATAAAACTGACTGGCGCTCCATTCGGCTAGAAACCACAAACACTGGTATGTTTCAACGTCATATATAAACAATCCATTATTCTCTTAAGGAAAATGTTACAATATGAATAGAGAAGAAAATTTTTTGTGCCAACATACCCTTGAAACCGCTGTAGTTTCTTGCAACATGGTTGGTTGGGTTACACATACGTCTGACGCAACGTACTTGTGTGCAAACCAATAACAGTCATAAAATTTTACAATAGCGGTATTTTATTGGCTCAGTCAAATAGGGTAACAGCTCCGCGGACAAGCAAAAGCCAGTAATATTTTGATAAGCTGTACGCACGTTGAAACCCAGCAAACAGTCAAGTTTTCCCGCGATAAATCATCCTCTCTAAATATAAACTATTCTCGTTTTTGTCTCAGCTCATTATGCTGGATAACGCTGGGTAGCTGGGCAAGTTTTATACAAACACAGTACATAAAAAGTACGCATACACATAATATGACATTAAACATACATTGTAAATAAAAACATGTTGAACATTGTTACGATACAAATCTGGTAACTTTCGGTACGCATTTTGACTGTTTCCTCAAAAAAAAAAAAGCATGATGCACTGTAAGTGTTAAGTACAAATTTACCACAGCTACTTTCTTAACATGCCTGTGCATCGGTTTGGTAAATTTTCAAATAATGTCTTACCGTGTACATTTGGGTGTGGATATTTGTCGTTCTTCTAACTTGTGTGCACGTTTCTTACAACGCAAACATACGCACGCGTGAGTTACTTTCGTTGACTGGGCCAGTGTTTATGAAGCTGTGAACCAGCAGCAGATTCGTATGAATACTCTCACAAACTCCTGCGCTACTTAGTCACATGTACAACTAGCAGCTCACTGGAGCAGGAGCCTATGATCAAGTAACCGAGGACACAGTATATATACACTGGAGTCCAGGCGGCTGGTAGTTGAACCCACCGGTCTCCAGCAATGACCACAGAAACAGCGCTGTTATCAAGTTACGGCAGCGACGCCTGCTCTCCTGGCTGCAGCTGTGGACATAGCGAACAGTGTCTGCCAGTCTCGCCAACACTGTTGTCAAACACACCGCTATACTCTGGTAACGCCTACGTGTAACAAAACATTTCTACCCCGGCCTGCAGAAATTTACTTTTTTTATATATGTATTATATATATATATATGTGTGTGTGTGTGTGTGTGTGTGTGTGTGTACAAAGTACAATTATATGGCCGCTTCGATAAATGCATCTTCCGTACTATCCGAATTGCCCAATATCTTTTTCAAACTTTCTGTTCCTTTCCATGTTTTCCTCATCTATAAATTCCCTTTTCATGCTGTGTCGCATGTCTATTTTTTTTTTTTTTTTTTGTTTTAAACCTTATTTCCTTGATTTTCTATTTCTTGAGAACATTTGCTTTGTTTTGCAGAGCTCCCAAGTTATTCTAAATCTTCCCTAATTTCCTTCGTCCACCTTACTTGTTTCAGCTTCCAGAGCTCCTCTACGATCCTTCTTTAATTTGGTTTCTGAAGTCCTCGTGATGTCGCAACACGAAGAAATTATGTGTGTATGTGTGAGTGTATACGGTATAACCACTAACAATTAGAGATAAACATTTTAGGGATGTGTTCCAAAACAAACACAAAAGTTTAATGTGAACTTGGATCCGAAAGCCGTTCATTTCGCAGTTACATGGCTATTGGCACAAAAGAAGACGAAATTATGTTACTGGTTAATTCATAACAGCAAACCTTGCGTGTGCTTACCATTATAGCTAGGAAAATAAGAGTAAATGCTTGGATATTGCAATTACTTCCGTTTGACTCCTACTTCTAAAGCCCTGACATGTATTTTCCGCAGAGATCAGACTACTAACATTCTCTCATATTTTCTCTGACTTACGATCGTACAATGCCTAGCCACAGACTAAATAGTAATACAGACGTGAAATGTCGTGGCGGCTTATTTGATACGGGCGAATTTCACAGTTTATTGGTTGCCCGAGACTATTGATTCCAGCCCCGTGCCTGTTTGGTTCCTTCATGTTACTGTAGATTTCATATTGGCTTTGGCTGCTGGCTAACAGGGCAGCCGCCTTACGCTGATTGGGCGATAGGCGCTTTCACCATGTTGCTGGCTGTGACTGAGTTTGCTGTACTATAATACCAGCTATTTCACTTCTGTGTCCCTCAATATTCTGTGGCCTGAAATAAGTGCATATGAAAATGGGTCTAAAAAATGTTGAAGGTCTGTGTTACACAACTCCATTGATTCGGCGTGGCCTAGTGTTTTGAATGTTACTGTAACAGGATTTGTAAGCTCCACTTGGCAACACTGGAGGGGAGAGAGTGCAATGCGGGCTGCACAATGCACGGAACCAGTTTGACGGGCCGGCGCGGTGGCGCATAGGGGCGCGATCACCGTCCACACCACGGAACCTGTTCCCTGGACAGCTTCTCCGCTACCAGCACGGATAGTTCTGCACGGGTAACTCTGCTTACTATAACTCCAGTTCTGACAGTTCTCAGGCCACGTGTTTATTTGTGGTTTGTAAGTGTTTAATGTAATGTTAGTCGACATTTTTGGTTGTACGTACCTGAGATCCTCTGCTCCTCCCAGTGGTGGCTGGAAGGTTGTTGCCAGGGAGAGCACAAGTTGTGGAGAACTACACTCGTGTGAACGCGCCGCCGTATACCAATGACCATGAAATACGTACTGGCTACTTATTGTGTTGTGAGCAGTCAGTAATGAGCGGCACCTACGTTAACTAACGCACAGCACTACTTCGGAATTATTTGTACGTTTGTTGCTAACAGCAAATCATTTTCTGGTCAGTTTCAATGACCCAGTAACATTCGTTAGCAGCTGTTATCTGTTCCCGTCTTCTGACACACGAAGAATCTGAGGAACTCAACCAGTCAGTCTGCTCTGCAACAGAGCTGTTTACGTGAATCGACAACCAACGACGCGATGAACTAGGTGGGTCGCCTCTAGGTTGTACAATATACTAAGCTCAGGCCATCCCACTAAGAACATTTATAATTACGAGTAAGCGCCATCTTCATTGGCGGTATTTCTCACCTTTCATTCGGACCCCGCGTCTGCTTTCTGACGTCACAATTCAACTGCTGACGTCCGCGAACGGCGAGCTATGGATCCCGATATAACCTAGATCCTGCAGTGGATTGCGCAGCCCCGGCTAGGAAATGACGTGACGTCAGGGAGGGGTCAGGGCCCGGGGGTAAGTGGGAGGGGAACAGGCGGATGTGTTCGTTTCTCGGTTCATTTCGCGATACCGCGGTGACCCGCGACAAATTCGCGCAGCCGAAAAGCAGATGAACGCCCGCGTCTGTGTGCGACTTGGAGAGAGGGCAGCCCCTTCCCCTTCCCCATATTGCCTTCCGCCTCATGCATAATGCAATAAGGAAACGCGGGTTTCTTGTTGATTGCCAATCCCCGCCGCCAGGGGCGTTGGCTCCGCCACCATCCTCTCCCGGCGGGACCCTCCCCGCGCCCTCCTACTTCGAACTCTCCGCGCCAAAACCAGCCGCATATGAAATGCAAAAACGTTCATTACCGCCAGCCTTCCCTTGCTCCCCGCAAGGGGAAAGTTTGGCGGATTTTTCGCGCGTCCAGTGGTCTGACCCTGATGGCAGGAAGCGAGACGAGCGAGCCCCTGAGATTTCTCGCTAAAAGCTTTCGTAACCGCACCACGGTGTTCTGCTCCGGCCGACCAAACAGGCGGCTGGATGTGTCCCTCGTGGTAGCCCATGCCATAGTATTGTTTCCCCGGAGATCGGCGACTGTGCTAGTTGAATGAAAATATAGACCAGGCATCTCCAAAGAAACTACGCAGACACAAAAATACCGTAACATAGGCGGATCCGGGGGGGGGGGACCAACCCCCTTCTTGCGAACTTTTACGTATAGTTAAGCCTTAAAATATTACAAATTTTTAAAGTGGTGTATTCAATTTGTTTTGTTTTTGAAAGGCCTCAAATAACACCATTTTGTAAGTTAAAAACTACATTTTGGGGGGGGGGGGAGGATCCCGGACCACTTTTCTTCGACTCGGAGTGTGGGTATTGTTACTTTTTAAATAATGAGATTCCCCCTCCAAAAATGAACTAGAAAAACCTAGAGCTGGATATGCCCCTGTACCGTAAGTGAGGGTGGCTTAGGAATCGCGAAAGGGG